>JAVHNH010000049.1:0-12982 GCA_034783935.1 Desmognathus catahoula
CCTTGGGCGGCCTCATATGTCTTGAGGAGGAGTTGTCGATCTGAGGCGGCTTGGTCCAAAAGTGTCTGTTGCCCATCTGCCAACTTCTGTATTATCTGCTCCATGGCGTAGGGTTGCTTCCGTCAGCAAAAAAAAAAAAAAAATCCCACCGTTGCCACCATGTAAAAGATTCGCATACAAGTGGGCTTGCTTGTACTTAATGCTTTATTCGTTAGACAACACTAGGATCGTATTTGAGTCCTTCGTGGTTGGCCTCGCCACCACCAATGGCATAAAAAAACAAAAATGACAAAAATACTCAAAAAGTCCCAGAATACTCAATTCGTCTGTATCGCAGATATTATTAACGAAAGGAAGTTCAAAGTCCAGGCTTCACGCCAGCCGGTTATGAAATTGAAAAAAGAAAATCAACAGCGAAGCTGTCGTCTGACCTTAGAGCAGGTTCTTTTACTGCTTGTCTCTCACAGTTTGTATCCGGGTTTTCCCTTTTTGGCTTGGCGCTCCCTTCCTCTCAGGTGGCGTTGCCGTCGTTTGTTTTCTCTCCGTCTCTCTCTCTCTCTCTCCACCCTGCAACCTCTCTCCGTCTCTGCAGGCTCCCTGTGCTCCGGTTTCCCACACACCACACACCGAAGCGCGTTTTCCTAAAAAGGGCATGAAGGGGAGGGAGTCACTACAATTGTCAATGGGTTTTTCTGGCCCCTCCCACTGTATCCCTCCCCTTCTCTCGTGGGTCAGCCCCCTGGTGTTGGTCCTATAGTGAAGGGGGCGTGGCCTCATTGTTGCGTAGCGGGACGGGGTGTAGGTGTATTCGGGCCTCTGTTTCGTGTGGGCCGGGAGTGCTGTGCTGGCGAGGGATGTCGCTGATTGAAGGTATCTTGCCGAGGTGTGTCTACGGGGCTGGCGGGTATTGGGCAGACCTTGCCTATCTGATATAGAGTTTGGGGAAAACCTAGTCCTTCTGCTCGAGGACTTGAAGGAGTTCTGCCTTGGCTCCTCCGCGCCGCCCGACTCCCAGCATCCGTCTTTCCCCGACTCCCAGGCTTCGTTTATCAGGCGATTGCCGCATTCGCCGCTCTTGGGTACGGACCACCATGTGTTCTCTGATATATTGTGGCCCTGAGTGATGTGAGGGGTTTGGCCATCTACTCCGTTACACATCCCTTCCCTAAACTCCTGACTATCCTCGCCGAAATCAAGAGGATGTCTGGAGAGGAAATCCGCGTTTGCGTGTTCTTTTCCTTTTCTATGAAGGATCTCAAAACAATACGGTTGTAGACTCAGAAACCAGCGTAGCACACGTTGATTTGACTCTTTATTACGGGCCAGCCAGGTCAAGGGGGCATGATCCGTGACCAGCGTAAACTGTCTACCCAACAGGTAGTACTTTAGAGTGTCTACAGCCCATTTAATCGCAAGACACTCCTTCTCGATGGTTGCGTATTTCTGTTCCCGAGGGAACAATTTCCTACTCAGATATAGGACTGGTCTCTCACACCCATCCTCGTTTTGGGACAACACAGCTCCTATTCCGACGGCGGAAGCATCCGTCTGTAAAATAAATTTTTTTGAGAACTCGGGGGTGATGAGGACAGCCTCCGAGCACAGGCTAGCTTTCAACCGATGAAAGGCCTCTCGATACTCCGGGGTCTCTTGGGGAACGTTTGGCTGTCCCTTTCGTAGAGCGTCTGTCAAGGGCCCTGCGATGTCGGAGAAGCCGGGAATGAATCTTCTATAGTATCCCACTAGTCCCAGGAAGGAGCGTACTTCTTTCTTCGTCCTGGGTATTGGTGTATGGCTGACGGCTTGGACTTTTTCGATTTGGGGACGTACCAGTCCCTGTCCCACGACATAACCGAGGTATTTGGTTTGTTTTCGTGCCAAATGACATTTGGTTGGGTTGGCTGTTAGCCCGGCCTTCTTTAGGGACGTACAGACGCTATATAGGTCCTCTAGATGTTGTTCCCAAGTGCTGCTGTATATTACTATGTCGTCCAAGTATGCTCCTGCTACGTCTTGATGATTTCTTAATAGATGGTCCATGAGGCGTTGGAATGTTGCAGGGGCCCCATGTAAGCCAAAGGGCATCCTCCGGAATTGATACAGCCCTTGTGGAGTCTGGAATGCTGTCTTTTTTCGATCTTGTGCGCGGAGGGGTATCTGCCAGTACCCCTTAGTGAGGTCTAAGGTCGTCAGGTAACGGGCTCTTCCCAGTTTCTCGATCAGCTCATCCACTCGGGGCATGGGGTATCCATCGAAGACGGAGACCTCGTTCAAGCGTCGGAAGTCTATACAGAAACGGGTGGACCCGTCTGGCTTTGGGACTAGGACAATTGGGGAACACCATTCTCCACACGATTCTTCGATAACCCCAAGTCTTATCATATCTTGCACCTCCTGGTTTACGATGTCCCTTCGGGTTTCTGCTAGTCGATAAGGTTTACACCTAATGACCACCCCTGGAGGGGTACGGATGGAGTGTTGGACGATGGGTACAAACCCCGGTTCTTTAGAAAAAAAGGACTTAAAGTCATCGAGAAATCTGTATAGATCCTGTTTCTGTAGGTCTGTGAGTTCCTCAGGAACCTCGGGTTTGCTAGAAGAGTAGGGGATGTCTTTTTGTATGAAATGAGCGGCTTCGTCCATCAATTCGCTCTCGGTCTCGGGTTCCTCGACTATCCACTTCTTTAGAAGGTTCACGTGGTATTTCTGTTCAGTCTTCTTTCTATCGTCCTGTTGGATGATGTATGTGGTATCACCAAGACGTTCCTTTACTGTGTATGGTCCTCTCCATTTGGCCATCATTTTGTTCTCCACAGAAGGCAGTAGGACCAACACCTGTTCGCCGGGTTGAAAAGTACGCAGTTTTGTACCTTGGTCATAATAGAATTTTTGCGTTTCTTGAGCATGCAGTAGATTTGCATCTGCAATAGTTTTTACTCTCTCCATCTGTTTCTTTAGTTTTTCTACATAGTTTCCTTGAGGGTCTTCCTCCCCGTCCTCCTCTTCCCATTTTTCTCTTTGGATATCCAACACATCCCGTGGTTGTCGACCGTAAATTAGCTCAAATGGCGACACTTTAGTGGAGGCCTGAGGAGTATTCCGGATGGCAAACAGTAACCAGGGTAATAGTTGGTCCCAGTTCTTTCCGTCCTCTTGGACCGTTTTATGGATCATGTTTTTAAGTGTTTTGTTGAACCTCTCGACCAGTCCATCTCCTTGAGGGTGGTATACTGGCGTCTGTAGGACTTGAAACCGAGTAGGGTTTCTACAGCTTGCATCGTCCTGGAGACAAATTGGGTACCCTGGTCAGATACTATCTCTTTGGGGAACCCGACCCTGGAAAAAAAAGGGATCAAGGCGTCAGCGATGGCTTTGGAGGAAATGGACCTCATCGGTATGGCCTCAGGATATCTAGAGGCGTAGTCTACGAGGACTAGTATGTGTGTGTATCCCCTTGTGGATTTTTCTAGTGGTCCCACTAGGTCCATGCCAATACGTTCAAAGGGCGTTTGTATTATGGGAAATGGATACAGCGGGGCCTTTGCTGGGGTGTCTTTATTACAAAGTTGACATGGTACACAGCTAGCACAAAACCTACCCACTTGGTTATAAATGCCTGGCCAGAAGAACCTACGTAAGATGCTCTCTAGGGTTTTATCTTTTCCCAAGTGACCCCCGGCTGGATGGGCATGGGCTAGATCTAACACTATTTTCCTGTATGGGCCCGGGACAAGTAGCTGCTTAACCTCATGACCCCCTAACATAGCTCTTCGATACACTAAGCCATTTATTTCGATAAAACTGGGGGTTTTTTGATCTTCTCCCGTGTAGGTTTGGGATATGGCGTGTTTAAGGGTGGGGTCTGCTCGCTGGGCCTGAGAAAAGGTGTGTGGGTGTGGCAGACCTTCTGCCAGTGTCTCACCTTCGGACAGAAATGAGGCTTTGTCCTGTTGTCGTTCCCGTCTGCTTTTTCTGTCTTTGCCTCTTTCAACTTCTAGTTCGCTTTCCGAAAAAGGGAGCACTTTAGACGGGTCTGTCGATATTCCTTCCAGGAGTTGGGCTTGTTGTCCCGGATGATCAGTGCCTATGATCATTTCTCCTTTTAGGTGTGGTAGCACTGCGGCCATGACTTCGGCGTCTACACCACCACAGGGAATCTTGATATTGGCCAGGGAGTACACCCTCTTGTTTCCATGGATACACTGAAGACGCACCTTCTTGTTAAGCACATATTCGGATTGGTCCACGAGTTCTGAGGGAACGGCAGAGCGGGGACTACCTGTATCCAGCAGGGTACGCAACTTGTAGCCCTTGACTATTGTCTCCGTGACATAGCTGGAGTCAAAGGGTAAGAGGGCTGAGGACGCGCTGTCGTCGACTTCCATTTTCTCTTCCGGTTTTGGACAGAATCGGGCGATATGCCCTCTCTCTCCACACTGGTAGCACGTAATATTGGATGGTTGGTGGGGTGGGTTTAGAGGTGTTGATGAGTACCTCATGAGGCCACGCCCTCCCCCTCGAGGGAATGACTCGTCTCCCTTCCGAATCCCCTTGGGAAGGGGGTTCAGGGTTTTGTTAGTTGAGGGTTTTGTTATACCCGGGGCGTTGCTTGTGGCCTTGGGTATCGAGCGGTGAAAGGCTGTAGCCATGTCGACAGCTTCGGTCAGGTCTATATCCGAGTGTTGTCGGATCCAACGCTGCATGGGTGGAGGGAGAGACTCCAGGAACTGTTCCAAACATATGGCTTCAACAATCCCCGCCTTGGTTGTTTCTTGGGTTTTCAGCCAGCGTTCGGTCAAATCGAGTATCCTATAGTACAAAGCGCGGGGTGTGTCATCGGGTCTCAGTTTCTCTCCCCGCAGCTTCAACCGGTACGCCTCCGGGTCCAGACCAAGTCGCTCCAACAGAGATTGTTTCACCTCTAAATAAGGCGTTTGACCCCCGGGATTGGCGGCCTGATATGCAGACTGAAGTGATCCTGTTAGTAGGGGGGCGAGATAGTGAGCCCATTGGTCTTCTGGCCAATCCGCTTGTTTGGCAACTCGTTCGAAATTAACAAAAAAATATGTAGGGTCGTCCCCTTCGTTATACTTTGGTAGTTGGCTGAGGGGTGGGGCCGGCTTCCGTCTGGCAGCCAAAAAGGCCTCGGCTATCTTTTCTAATGCCTCCTTTTGTTGGCCTTGGGCGGCCTCATATGTCTTGAGGAGGAGTTGTCGATCTGAGGCGGCTTGGTCCAAAAGTGTCTGTTGCCCATCCGTCAACTTCTGAATTATCTGCTCCATGGCGTAGGGATGCTTCCTTCAACACCAGTATCCCACCGCTGCCACCATGTAAAAGATTCACATACAAGTGGGTTTGCTTGCATTCACTATTTTATTTGATAGACAACACTAGGGTTGTATTAGTGTCCTTCGTTGTTTGACTCGCCACAACAAATGGCCCAAAACAAAAATAACAAGAATACTCCAAGTCCCGGAAACACAATCCTTCTGTATCTCCGGTGTTTCTAACGTAAGGAAGTTCAATATCCCAAACTTGGATGTCCGGGCTTCACGCCAGACGGGTGTAAAATTGAAAACACAAAATCAACAGCGAGGCTGTCGTCTGACCTTCGGGCAGGTTCCTTTGCTGCTTGTAACCGACACTCTGTATCCGAGTCTTGGGTTTCCCTTTCTGGCGTGGTGCTCCCTTCCTCTCAGGCGGCGTTGCCGTCGTTCGCTGTTGCTCTCTCGTCTCTCTCCCCTCCACCCGGCAGCCTCTCTGTGCTCCGGTCCTCCACACCCCACACACGGAAGCGCGTTTACCTAAAAAGGGCATGAAGGGGAGGGAGTCACTACAATTGTCAATGGGTTTGCCTAACCCCTCCCACTGTATCCCTCCCCCTCTATCGTGGGTCAGCCCCCTGGTGTCGGTCCTACAGGGAAGGGGGCGTGGCCCCAGTGTTGCGTATCGGGACTGGGTGTAGGTGTATTCGGGACTCCGTTTCGCGCAGGCCGGGAGTGCTACGCTGGCGAGGGATGCCCCTGACTGAAGGTATTCTGCCGAGGTGTGTCTACGGGGCTGGTGGGTGTGGGTATTGTGTAAGCCTTGCCTATCTGATATAGGATTTGGGGAAAACCTAGTCCTTCTGCTCCAGGGTTTGAAGGAGTTCGGCCTTGGCTCCTCCGCGCCGCCCGTCCCCCAGCATCCGTCTTTCCCCGGACTAGCAGCGGCACTGTCGGACTCCCAGGTTTCATTCATCAGGTGATCGCCGCATTCGCCGCTTTTGGGAACAGACCACCAAGTGTTCTCTGACATATTGCGGCCCTGAGTGGTGTGAGAGGTTTGGACATCTACTCCGTTACACATCCCTTCCCTAAACTCCTGACCATCCTCGCCAAAATCAAGAGGATGTCTGGAGAGGAAATCTGCGTTTGCGTGTTCTTTTCCTTTTTTATGAAGGATCTCAAAACAATACGGCTGTAGACTCAGAAACCAGCGTAGCACGCGTTGATTCGACTCCTTATTCCGGGCCAGCCAGGTTAAGGGGGCATGATCCGTGACCAGCGTAAACTGTCTACCCAGGAGGTAATACTTCAGACTGTCTACAGCCCATTTTATCGCAAGACACTCCTTCTCGATAGTTGCATACTTCTGTTCTCGAGGGAATAACTTCCTACTCAGATATAGAATTGGTCTCTCGTTCCCGTCTTCATTTTGGGACAACACAGCCCCGATTCCGATGGCGGAGGCATCCGTCTGTAATATGAACCTTTTGGTGAAATCGGGGGTGATGAGGACAGCCTCCGAGCACAGACTAGCTTTTAACCGATGAAAGGCTTCGCGATACTCCCGGGTCTCTTGGGGAACATTTGGTTGTCCCTTTCGTAGAGCGTCTGTCAAGGGTCCTGCGATGTTGGAGAACCCGGGAATGAACCTTCTATAGTATCCCACTAGACCCAGGAAGGCTCGTACTTCTTTCTTCGTCCGTGGTATTGTTGTATGGCTTACGGCTTGGACCTTTTCGATTTGGGGACGTACCAGGCCCTGTCCCACAACATAACCGAGATACTTGGTTTGTTTACGTGCCAAACGACATTTGGTTGGGTTGGCTGTTAGCCCTGCCTTCTTTAGAGACGTACAGACGCTATATAGGTCCTCTAGATGTTCTTCCCAAGTGCTGCTGTAGATTACTATATCGTCCAGATAAGCACCTGCTACGCCTTGATGGTTTCTTAATAGATGGTCCATGAGGCGTTGGAATGTCGCAGGGGCCCCATGTAAGCCAAAGGGCATCCTCCGGAATTGATACAATCCTTGTGGCATCTGGAAGGCTGTCTTTTTTCGATCCTGCTCTCGGAGGGGTATCTGCCAGTACCCTTTGGTGAGGTCTAAGGTCGTCAGGTAACGTGCTCTTCCCAGTTTCTCGATCAGCTCATCAACTCGGGGCATGGGGTATCCATCGAAGACGGAGACCTCATTCAAGCGTCTGAAGTCTATACAGAAACGGGTGGACCCGTCTGGCTTTGGGACTAGGACAATTGGGGAACACCATTCCCCACATGATTCTTCGATAACCCCAAGTTTTATCATATCTTGCACCTCCTGGTTTACGATCTCCCGTCGGGTTTCTGCTAGCCGATAGGGTTTACACCGGATAACCACCCCTGGAGGGGTACGGATGGAATGTTGGATGATGGGTACAAACCCAGGTTCTTTGGAAAAGAAGGACTTAAAGTCACCGAGAAATTTGTATAGGTCCTGTTTCTGTAAATCTGTGAGTTCCTCTGGAATCTCTGGTACGCTGTAAGAGGAGGGTTTGTCCTCATGTGAGATATTAGCGGCTTCTTCTATCAGTTCGCTCTCGGGTTTCTCTATAATCCACTTCTTTAAAAGATTCACGTGGTATTTCTGTTCGGTCTTCTTTCTCCCGTCCTGTTGGATGATGTAAGTGGTGTCACCAAGACGTTCCTTTACTGTATAGGGTCCTCTCCATTTGGCCATCATTTTATTCTCGACCGAAGGCAGTAGGACTAACACCTGTTCGCCGGGTTGGAAAGTACGAAGTTTGGTACCTTGATCATAATAGAACTTTTGGGTTTCTTGAGCGTGCAGTAGATTTGCGTCTGCAATACTTTTTACCCTCTCCATCTGTTTCTTTAGTTTTTTTACATAGCTTCCTTGGGGGTCTTCCTTCCCGTCCTCCTCTTCCCATTTTTCTCTTTGGATATCCAACACATCTCGTGGTTGCCGACCGTAGATTAGCTCAAATGGCGAAACTTTAGTAGAGGCCTGAGGAGTATTCCGGACGGCAAACAGTAACCAGGGCAATAGTTGGTCCCAGTTCTTCCCGTCCTCTTGGACCGTTTTATGGATCATGTTTTTAAGCGTTTTGTTGAACCTTTCGACCAACCCATCTCCTTGAGGGTGATACACTGGTGTTTGTAGAGCTTTAATACCGAGTAGGTTCTCCACCGCTTGCATCGTCCGGGAGACAAATTGTGTACCCTGGTCGGATACTATCTCTTTGGGGAACCCGACCCTAGAGAAAAAAGGGATCAAGGCATCAGCGACGGTTTTGGATGAAATGGACCTCAGCGGTATGGCCTCAGGATATCTAGAGGCGTAGTCTACGAGGACTAGTATGTGTGTGTATCCTCTTGTGGATTTTTCTAGGGGTCCCACTAGATCCATACCGATGCGTTCAAAAGGCGTTTGTATTATGGGAAATGTATACAGCGGGGCCTTGGCTGGTGTGTCCTTGTTACAAAGCTGACATGGTACACAGCTAGCACAAAATCTACCTACTTGGTTATAGATGCCTGGCCAGAAAAACCTGCGCAGTACACTCTCTAGGGTTTTATCTTTTCCCAAATGACCCCCGGCTGGATGTGCATGGGCTAGTTCTAACACTGTTTTCCTGTAGGGGCCCGGGACAAGTAGCTGCTGAACCTCGTGACCCCCTACCACGGCTCGTCTATATACTAAGCCGTTTTTTTCAATAAAACTGGTGTTTTTCTGATCTTCACCAGTGTGGGTTTGAGATATGGCGTGTTTAAGGGTGTGATCTGCTCGTTGGGCCTGAATAAAGGTGTGTGGGTGTGGCAGACCTTCTGCCAGTGTCTCACCTTGGGCCAGAAACGAGGCTTTGTCTTGTCGTCGCTCTCGTCTGCTTTTTCTGTCCTTGCCCCCTTCGGCTTCTAGTTCACTTTCTGAAAAAGGGAGTTCTCCAGGTGGATCCGTTGATATCCCTTCTAATATTTGGGCTTGTTGTCCCGGGTGATCAGTGCCGATGATCATTTCTCCTTTCAAGTGGGGTAACACTGCGGCCATGACTTCGGCTTCCACACCACCACAGGGAATCATGATATTGGCCAAGGAGTATTCCCTCTTGTCTCCATGGATGCATTGGAGACGTACCTTCTTGTTCAGCACGTACTCGGATTGGTCGACGACCTCTGTGGGAACGGCAGAGCGGGGACTACCCGTGTCCAGCAGGGTACGCAGCTTGGAGCCCTTGACTATTGTATCTGTGACATAGTTGGAATCGAATGGTAGGAGGGCTGAGGACGTGCTATCGTCGATCTCCATCTTCTCTTCCGGTTTTGGGCAGAAGCGAGCTATATGCCCTTTCTCTCCACACTGGTAGCACGTAATGTGGGTTGGTTGGTGGGGAGGATTTTGAGGGGTTGACGAATACCTCATAAGACCACGGCCTCCCCCCCGAGGGAATGACTCGTCTCCCTTCCGAATCCCTTTTGGAAGGGGGTTCAGGGTCTTGTTGGTTGCGGGTTTTGTTATACCCGGGGCATTGCTTGAGGCCTTGGGTATCGAACGGTGATAAGCTGTGGCCATGTCTACAGCTTCGGTTAGGTCAATATCCGAGTGTTGTCGGATCCATCGCTGCATGGGTGGAGGGAGAGACTCCAGGAACTGTTCTAAGCATATGGCTTCAACAATCCCCGCCTTTGTTGTTTCTTGGGTTTTTAGCCAGCGTTCGGTCAAGTCGAGTATCCGGTAGTACAAAGCGCGGGGTGTGTCGTCTGGCCCCAGTTTCTCTCCTCGAAGTTTCAATCTGTACGCCTCCGGGTCCAGACCAAGGCGTTCCAATAGGGTTTGTTTCACCTCTAAATAGGGCGTTTGACCCCCGGGATTGGCGGCTTGATATGCTGACTGAAGTGATCCTGTTAGAAGGGGGGCGAGATAGTGGGCCCATTGGTCTTCTGGCCAATCCGCTTGTTTGGCAACTCGTTCGAAATTAACAAAGAAATATGTAGGGTCGTCCCCTTCATTGTACTTTGGAAGTTGGCTAAGAGGTGGGGCTGGCTTCCGTCTGGCTGCTAGAAAGGCCTCGGCTATCTTTTCTAACGCCTCCTTTTGTTGACCTTGGGCGGCCTCATAGGTCTTGAGGAGGAGTTGTCGGTCGGAGGCAGCTTGGTCCAAAAGCGTCTGTTGCCCATCCGCCAGCTTCTGAATTATCTGCTCCATGGCGTAGGGGTGCTTCCTTCAGCACGAGTATCCCACCGTTGCCACCATGTAAAAGATTCTCTACAAGTGGGTTTGTCTGCATTCAATATTTTATTTGAATGACAACTCTATGGTTGTACTATTATCCTTTGTTGTTCTTCTCTCCAGAACAATAACTCAAAACAAAATCAGAAAAAATGTTCAAAGTCTCAGAAACACAATCCTGGTGTTTCTAACGTAAGAATGTTCAATATCCCCACTGGGATGCCCGGTCTTCAGGCCTGACGTTTGTAAATCAAAGAAATGAAGTTCAACAGCGCGGCTGTTGTCTGACCTTCGGGCTGGTTCTTTTACTGCTTGCAACCGACACTCTTTATCCGTATCTTGGACTTCCCTTTTCTGGCTTAGCGCTCCCTGTCTCTAAGGCGGCGTTGTCGGCGTTCGCTGTTGCTCTTTCCGTCTGTCTCTTCTCCACCCTGCAGCCTCTTGGTGCTTCGGTCTCCCACACACCACACACCGAAGCGCGTCTTCCTAAAAAGGGCATAAAGGGGAGGGGGTCACTGCAGTTGTCTAACCCCTCCCACTGTATCCCTCCCCCTCTATCGTGGATCAGCCTCCTGGTATCTATCCTACAGGGAAGGGGGCGTGTCCCCAGCGTTGCGTGTTGGGACTGGGTGTGGGTGTATTCGGGATTCCCTCTCTCTTGGGTCAGCCTCCGTGTACCTGTCCTACAGGGAAGGGGGCGTGTTCCCAGGGTTGTGTATCGGGACTGGGTGTGGGCGTATTCGGGATTCCGTTTTGCGTAGGTCGGGAGTGTTAGGTCGCTGATGGATGTCCCTGACTGAAGGCATGCTGCTGAGGTGAGTCTGTGGGGCTGGTGGGTCTGTGTATTGTGCCAGCCTTGTTTGTCTGATATAGGACTCGGTGAAAACCTAGTCTTTCTGCTCCCGGCCCTTGGTCTTGGTTCTGCCTCGCCGGCCCTTGGTCTTGGCTCCGCCTCGCCATTCGTCTCCCAACATCCATCCGTCCTCGTACTAGCAGCGGCATTGTCTGACTCCCAGGTTTCCTTCATCCGGAGATCGCCACCTTCGTCGTATTTGGGAACAGCCCACCAAGATTGCTCTGACGAATTGCTGCCGGGAGGGTTGTGAGAGGTTTGGCCACCGGCTCCGTCACAGGTAAATTACCGCCCAACTCGGAATCAGGCCCTCTGTGTCTTACAGACCAAAATGAACAATGTGTATTTCAATGTGAGATTTCTATGTTTTGAGTTTGAATATTTCATTTCTTTGCTTTGCAGGGCCTGATGACGCCTTCAGGCGAAACTACTTGCACACCAATGAAACGTCCAGTGTACACATGAATGGATGCTATTGGATTTCTTTGAACTTCAAATACTAATCATGTTGTCTGAATAATATTGGATACAATTCCATTGGTTTGAAGGACATATTAATGTTTGAAAATTTTGAAAAAACCCTGAAAATTCAACCTGAACATTTGATAGGAGTTAAAAATAAGATAAAAATAAATTTACTTTTTGCTTGAAGTATACAGCGGTCACACGCTTTTTTCAATGGTGAGCGCGTGTTTTTCAGAAAAAGTGTGTTAAGTTGCAGTAACAGGTGGATACAATCGGTTGGGGAGTATACTTTATTGCTTGCTCTCAGTTCGGCTCCCCAGTTCATAATGCCCTCGCAGGGGCTTGCCCTTCCGGTTCCTGTTTCCCCCCACCCCACTTGCGGTCAGTGTCCGTGGGACTGGGTCCTAGTGCCCATCCACTAGTGAGGATGTAACATATCTCTCCCCTTAGGGGGGGGGATTACACGTCAATGTAGTCTTTCAACCAGTTCGGTCAGGTCCTTGTCCTGGTAGGTCTTGCTTCTGCCTCTGGGGCGGCGGTGGTTGGCTGGGGATCTTCGCATGTGATCTGTGAGTCGGTGGAGGGTGATGTGTCCGCCTGCTGTATGTCGGTCATCAGTGGTTCCCTGCTCAGCTGTGCAGTGGGTGTGGTGTTATTTCCTGGGTTCTGGGTGTGTGTGTTGCAAGCCTGTCTATGCTCCAGGTACGGTTGTCAGTGGTGATGACTTGTTTGCTGGTGGCCTCTGTGATCTGGATTGGATCAGAGTACTTGATCTGGCCTTTGCGGTGTGTGCCTGGCTTTCGTATGACTACCCAGTTGCCTGGTTGCCATGTTCCTTCTTTGGTGTTGTGTTTGTTGTCGTATTGCAGTTTGTATCTGTGTTGTGTTTTGGTGGTGTCGTCAACGTTTATTGGTGTGTTCTTTTGTTGTGTGATCCATGCTGGGACAAGTTTTGATGCTGCTGTTCTGCCTCTCATGAGTTGGAATGGTGTGTCCTGTTATGGTGGTGGGTGTGTTTCTTTAGGACCACAGAGGGTTACGTACTCCTGTTTCCCAGTCTGTGTCATTTCTGGTATTCAGTTGGATGTTCTCCTTGAGTGTTCTGTTGAACCTTTTGGTGAGGCCGTTGGTTTGTAGGTGGTATAGGGACGAGGTTGTGTGTTGTATGTCGTG
>JAVHNH010000050.1:0-12812 GCA_034783935.1 Desmognathus catahoula
GGGATTCTAGTGTGGCAATATCACGCCAAACTGCATTTTCAAAAACTCTGATCTCAGGATTGCTAACATTTGGTGTGAACGTACTAGGGGGTCTTAAACCAGTGAGGTTAGTAGATCCTAAAAATTTGTTGTTCTGAAAGAAGAATTTGAGTTTGATCTTACGTAAGAATAATGTCCACTCCTGTCTAAATGTGACAGGAGCATACTTCTTCGTAGGTACGAAACCCAAACCAAGATTTAGTACATGTTTCTCTTCAGAGGATAGTACATAGTCTGAAAGATTATGTATTATATCCTCTGGTACTTTTTTCCATTCTGGATCAATATCTCCGGGTCTCCGTCCCCCCGCGGGGATTTTTTCTTTTTTCTGCTTTTTTACACAGATTTTTTATTTTTTTATTTGATTGGGCTACAAAAATGGCAACAGAGGATACTTTAAGTTATTCGGAGGATTAGATCTCTGAGATTCTTAAGAATGCTGCCTCTCTCAGTACCTCAACTGACTCTGTCGTTTAAACAAGTTTCGGCTTGGGATGAACTAACAAGAAGAAAAGACTGGTTCGCACCAATCTCCATGAACTAACCAACCTAGAACACTTGAAGAGCAAGACCCTACCTCAAGGGCTGGTTGTACCCAACCAACCCAAAATCTTTTTAGACAAGATGCGGTTCAAAACAGGATGGACACATATAGCCAACAAATGTGGAAGGGATTGGTTGGTTCTAGTAATTGAAACTGCGAGAGAAGTCTCCAATGAGATCCTGGAGGAATTACAAAAAGCTGAGGGAGAATTAAAAACTACCATCTCCAATGCAGCTTTTAAAAAATGGCTGGAGGAAATTGAGCGCGAGATCAAGGATTTCAAGGAGAGTACCACTCTTCTAAAAATCAAAAATTTGAAAAAGAGTATAGAAGAGTTCAAACTAGAAAAGAAGTTTCTGTATCTGCAAGTTGACTACTATGAGAAAAAACAAAACAGCTTCACCAGTGATCCCAATGGGAGACAGGTGCGTTTTAGAGCAAACTCCTATAGTAGCTACAGCAGTGACGATGACCAATATAGGCCTCCATACCAAAGAGGTAGAGGTAGAGGGAGGCGGTTCCAAAGAGGACAGCAACGAGGGGGTCTTGGAAATAATTTTTTAGATCAGGGTCGGTCCCCACGGGGAGACGGGGACCCGGAGATATTGATCCAGAATGGAAAAAGGTACCAGAGGATATAGTACACAATCTTTCAGACTATGTACTATCCTCAGAAGAGAAACATGTACTAAATCTTGGATTGGGTTTTGTTCCTACAAAGAAGTATGCTCCTGTCACATTTAGACAGGAGTGGATACTATTCTTACGTAAGATCAAACTCAAATTCTTTTTTCAGAACAACGAGTTTTCAGGATCCACAAACCTCACTGGTTTAAGACCCCCTAGTACGTTCACGCCAAATGTTAACAATCCTGAGATCAGAGTTTTTGAAAATGCAGTTTGGCGTGATATTGCCACACTAGAATCCCAACAAAATAAACAGTTTTTCAACTTGTCAAAAAAGGATCGTCTAGCTATTAATTCTTTGAAAAACAATAAGGAAATTGTGATCAAAGAGGCTGACAAGGGGGGAGCAGTTGTGATAATGAATCGCAGTGACTATCTG
This sequence comes from Desmognathus catahoula, assembly GCA_034783935.1. NCBI lineage: Eukaryota > Metazoa > Chordata > Amphibia > Caudata > Plethodontidae > Desmognathus > Desmognathus catahoula. The sequence continues at coordinate 1,650 of JAVHNH010000050.1, forward strand.
AGGGAGGCAGAAAGCCAATTGGAAAAGGTAAACAACTACAAATTACTTCAAAATGATCCCAATGCCATGCTGGCCAAGGAAATAAAAGAAAGGGTACTGAAGGCTGTACAAGAACAGATTATTGCTTATAAGGAAGGTAATTTCCTTATAAATAAAGAACCTAGGGTTCCGGTGTTCTATACAATACCCAAAATCCACAAGTATGCTAGTTGCCCTCCTGGTAGGCCCATTGTGTCCGGAATTAATTCTGTCCTAGAGCCGCTATCGGCTTTTGTCGAAAAACATCTAAATGACAGGATGCCCTTGATGCAATCATATGTTAAAAATAGCACTCAAATTATACATGAAATAGAAGGTATTCCATTCGATCCTTCTGAGATGCTATTTGTAACATTGGATGTAGAAGCATTATATACAGCAATACCACAAGTGCAAACGTTAAAAGTCATTGAGGTAGTATTGAATGATAAATATCCTGAAAATAGGGTATTGGTGGATTTCATCATGTGGGCAGCTACCACCGCCCTTCGCAATAACTACTTCAGATTCAACAACAATGTTTACCTCCAGCGGCAAGGTACTGCCATGGGGGCCAAATTTGCACCAGCATTGGCTAACTTGTATATGGAGTCATTTGAGAAAACCTATATTTACCAACAATCTAATCCCTTCCGGGACAATGTCTCCGCCTACCATCGATATATTGATGACATATTAGTCATTTGGAAAGGCAGTGCAGAGGCAGTGACTCAGTTTAAAGACTGGATCAACGGTTTGGATCCGTTTCTGAAGTTTACTATCCATATGAGTACAGAATCTGTTTCATTTTTGGATTTATCTCTATCTAAACGGCAAGGGCGGATCTGTACTTCGCTTTTTATCAAACCCACTGACCGCAATTCACTGCTTGATTACAGAAGTTTCCATCCAGGTCCCCTCAGGTCCAATTTACCTTACAGCCAATTTCTCAGGCTAAAACGTAACTGCACTCTCAAGGAAGATTTTGAGTCCAGCTGTATGACACTGCAACAGAAATTGGTGAACAAAAACTATCCCAAAAAAATCATTAAGGATTGCAGAAAAAGGGCAAAAAATACACATCGGGATGTGACATTAGAAGAGAGAACTAAAAACCAAAACCAGAGAATTACCTTTGTATCCACTTTTAATTCTTTGTCCTATAAGATTGCTCGCATTGTCAACAAACATTGGAATGTCCTACAAACGGATGGGATCCAATTGGAGAAGCCCTTGATGGCGTATAAACGCAGCACCAATATTAGGGATTCGGTGGTACGTAGCGATATACGCATCACAAATGGGGATGAACAGGACCCAAACACTTTGGAAAAGTTATGGGGCTGGACCAAGAAAACTACTTTGCCCCCTATCACAGGCAATTATGCGTGTGGGGATTGTAGTATTTGTAATGCTGCTATAGAGGGTCCACAGATTGACTTGGGTCGCGATGAGATGTGGCAACTCAAGAACCATACCAACTGTGGGACGGCATGGGTGATCTATGTTATTCGATGCCCGTGCAACCTTCTATATGTTGGAAAAACTGAAAGGACATTCCGTGAGCGATTTATTGAGCATAAAAGCAGGATTAGGAGAGGAAAGTCCAATGCACCCTTAGTGGCGCATTGTTGTGAGAAATCACATGGTCCAGATGATATAAAGTGGTGCATACTAGAGGTGATTGTGACTCCTGAAAGAAGCAGTCGGGTAGCCAAATTGTCAACACGGGAGAATCATTGGATATACCATTTGGCTACCTTTTATACTGGTTTAAATAAAGATTTCAGCTGGAACTCATAAATATGTGCCCAGTCTTAATACCTGTTGGATGTGTTAAGATTACGTGTTTCTCTGCTTAGCCAGTTCCATTTATGGCGTTTTCCTGAATTGTTGAATTCTTGTTGTGTTTTTTGGTGGCAGCCATTTTTGTAGTTTGTTTACAAGTTCCACTGATTATATACAATATCGATACAGGGAGTGATTTGCACTTTCTTTTTGAAAGACATACTTTGGGTACGGCAGCTTCTTACATCGTAGCCGTCTTATATTACCTTCCCCGCATATGAAAATGAGGGTACGTACCATTTAGTCATCTATTCATTATAACGCGTGTTTTTTACCGATATATTGCCATGGACCGTGAATGGCGGCCATCTTTGTAGTTTTTGCAACATCGGCTTGGTGTTTGCTTGGACAGGCAACACGTGACCAATTATTCGAGGGGAGTTCCCTTTATAATCGCCACGTCGAGTGGCAGGTCACATTGGGTCCAGGACGTATGCGGACCGACATTTCTTTCTCTTTGGCGGCAGCCCAAAATGAGCGGGTAAGCATTAGCTCTAGGTGTTATGGAAATACTGGTTTCGTGCCCTCACGTACGGCTCTTTAAATCTATACGTATCATGGGGAGTAGGGTATTAATGACAAACTTTGGCGTGTACGGCTCGTATTCTAATAGGCCAATACATTTGGAATTTCGTTTGAATAACAATGGCAATTCAATCGGCTAGCCATATTATATAGTTTTTTGCAAATGCGTTAATCGATCTGCGATGACCTTCAAGCTACTATTGGCAGGACCGATATAGACACAGGTTTTAGTCTGAACATGGTAGATAGCAGATATATATGTTTTATCAGAATATGATATATACATTTTAATCTTTCACAGACTGGCCGTTTGAGATCTGATATTTTCAGACCTCGAGAAAATATGGGAATAATCTTTTGAAATCCGTGAGAAGGGTCTATTTGCCTTGCATACTGGGTGTACAAGAATACATCTTTAGGTAAGATTTTTTTGCATGCATTGGCAGTAGGTGTTTTCACCTTTTTTGAGCATGTGCCCCATTTATGTCCTTGCCCTCCCAAATAGTCTGTCATGTTGTCCCCCTTGTAGATCAAATTTGATGGCGCAACAGTGATTCATCTATAACAAACACAGCATTTTACGGGCCCTTTTGATTGGTCCCTATAAGGTTTCTCTCGTATTATCAACATCATAAAGAATATAGGAGAGGACATTCTGCAATTTCAGAGGTATGTCCGTGTGCAGTTTTTTAAATTGTTTAGACCCTTGTGAGAAAGAATATTCTTGAGTAAAAAAATCTTTTTTTTTAAAAAAACTTTTTAAAAAAAAATCACTTGTGTGAATTGATTTTTATATGTTGGTGTTGCTCTTATTCCTTTCATTTTCAGGATGAGGTTACTTTGTGGTGTACTGGGTATTTGACATGTTTGTATAGGCATTGGGAGAGTACCTAATGTACAGTTAGGGTATTTTGACAAGATGACAAGTTTTAAAGATTTGATTACTTGTTCTGATGAGGGCTACAATAAAGATAGCCTTGTAGAGAACAAATAAAGTATTGCCCTATCATAAATATGAATAGGAGCGAAATGAAGTGAATGTATTTGATTATGTTCTCTATTGTATATTATAGATAAGAAATATCCATTATGTCAATAATTACATAATTATATGGAATATGTACCAAACATGTATACAGTGTGTGGTAACACTTACACTTTCTGTGCTCCCTGTAGGTTGTGTGATCATTCATATTCTATATACAGCAATGGAAGACTGCTAATGTCCCTGAGGAGAGTGTGCTAAATTAAAACTATTCCACACCGAAACATTATACAGGCCATGTCGGACGAGACGGTTCCAAATGCTTGTACTGTAGAACAAATGAATTTTTAAAGTAACCATTTTTGTATCTAACTGTATATTTGATTGGATGTGTCAAAATAGATGACAGTGGTATGCATGAGATATGTATGAAAATGAATGGAAAAATGATGAGTAAGTTTTTCTTGAATCATGTTATTTATGTATTTCATTATTGACAAAAGAGTATTCTATGATGATTTTCTAAAAATAAAAATTATTTTTTGATATTAGTTGGTGATGAGGTGTCTTTCGTGCAAGGATATGTGATGTTTTAAAATATTGTGTAGAGAGATATTGTTCATTTGGAAAACTGTTAAACCCAGAGTATATCTCTTAGGTCTGGGGTTTCCCTCATTATTTATTTACATTTTCGAGATCACTAGTGACAGTAGCATTATCACAAAGCAATCTCTCTGCCTCACAAACACTTTGGGTCAGTTCACGTTTACAGTCATTTTTCACTGTAGGCTAGGTTTGCATTTGCTTCAATCTCTGACCTGCTCACCTTTGGACAGCTGCCAACTGCCTTCTTCTGTGTCTGTGACCTCTGCTCTCTGCATTACATCAGATCAAAAAGCTTTATCCAGGAATTTCATCCCTTTGCACTTGCATCTCACGGAACCCACGAAGCTCGGTGCTGTACTTTCACCTTGCCGCCGGACACCAGGAGGCTTTGTTTGTTCTTCCTCCTTGCAGCAAGCCAGATTTCCTACTCTATCACTAAAATATGCACCTATTTCCTTTACCTGATATCCCCCACTTCCTTTACCTGAAAAACCCCACTTTTTGGGCCTCATTCACAAAAGCGTTTCAGGCCGTTTACGTATTTCGTCCGCGTAAGTGCTGTTTATTTCAAGGACTTACACAGACTTTACGCCGACGAAATACGTAACTGACACGAAACGCCTTTGTGAATGAGGCATTTTAAGTTTGACCTCAACTCCACCCTCTGCTTCCAGCAAAAAGGCATTTAACTAAAAATGCAAAGGAAAAAAAGAAACAATAATCAAATGTCTTCAAAAATCACTAGGCCGCAATGCTATTTTGTTATGCCAGGCCTTTAATGCTCTCACTTAGTTATCGAACAACAAGAATGGTTGTGCTGCCTAGGGCCTGGCATTCTTGATAAAAACCTGATTGTGTCTTATTCCTTCCTAAGATGTGTGCATGACCTAACAACACTATCACTTCCCTTAAAATCATTACCAGTCATTCCTTTATGTTTATTTAATTGCTATCATACTTGTCAGGTCCCTAAACTAATGTTGCCTTATATTCACTCGTCTGCACCTCTTGTGCTATCGATGACAAGCATTCTCAAAAAATGAAAACAATCCTAAAAAAAAAATCCTTCATCAGTCATACAAAAACAACTTCATTTCTCAAATGCGGAAACTTCAACAGTGGAGCACCACATCTGTTCACTTGACAGTCAGAGCAATCAATTCTTCAGCCTGGGCTCATTTCTGGTGTATTCTCTGTGAATTGCAACCACCTTACCCCTTTTTTTTTTCTTGAAGCAGGACCTACCACAGAATAACATACCACCGGTGTAGTAAAGAGGGTACCAAACTAAGCAATACTGCCCTATGTGGCTTCTTCAGTAGCTTTTGTGCAAACATGATCTATGTCGCTGCCAATTGTGGCAGCAACAGGGCGTATGTCACTTCATTACAACTTTCTAATCAAATATGAGAAACAAAAGGCACTAATACATAGCAAGTCAAACGTGCCGTTGTCCAATGTTGGGTCTGGGTGCGATTCAAAAGCACATTCACTGAATGGGGCACCACCACAGTCAAGCGTAATATTTCTCATGCACATACAAAACAAAAAGGTTTGAACTCAATCTGATTTTGAACAGAGCGCAGGTTTTACATTTTCAAACCCTTCACGTGCTTCCCCTGGCCAGAGGAACGGCTTCCCAGTTTCCTTCTTAATGACTAGTGCCAAAAGCGGCCTTACCAACAGAGTACACAGGAATCTAATGTCTACAATATGAAGTAAAACCAATAACTTGCTTATCTTCATTCATATGTTGGCAAGCAAGAACCGCATCAGTCACCAGAAGCATGGACCACTGTGAGACACAGCCCAATCAAAACAATACAGGGATTCTTGCAATAATAATAATCAGCAAGAGTCTGTACATGAACGAAGCAGCCAGGTGTTCAAAAGACATATATTCCAGCGACACAGCCCCATTCTTGAGGTAAATTTCAAAGATACTGATAGTATATACCACAAGAAAAATATCACACTGGACATTACAGTTACACCCAGAATTCACAACACATGTGAAAATGCTTAAAAAAATTGAAGACAAAAATCCTTTACATACTGTAATATACTAACATGGAAAACATAAACAAACCCCAAACTTTCAGAAAAAGGGAAAAAGATATTAAACTCTGCCATTACCATACAACCCATTCAGACACACGGACAGACATTCACTGGATTCCAGATAACAAAGGGTGTTTCTGTCCCCTGCACTCTTATCAAGTCTGGGAGCTGGAAACATAAACAACCCAGAACTGGCTGAATGCCCAGATCTGCCGCTCTATCTAAAGCGCTCCACCCTTGCAGCACAGAGGACAGCGAGGATTCAACAAAAAAGCAGCGAAAACAAATCAACGGCCCACAGCCGTACATATTACTTTGTCCTAAATACTTCAAATTTGCTCACATCAATCATGACACACCACAAATGACATCGGCACTCACAAAATACATATTCCATGCATTTAACACTGGATTTTTCCTATCCTTACGAGTAGCCAATCCGCCCCAAATATTTTTTCAAAATTCTGATTTTGATGCTAAATTATTCTATCACCAAAACATTAATTAATCCTAATTCATTCTGCTCCAAAACCTTTCTTTCTCATATAAAAAGGAAAAACAGAGACCACTAGAGGGCGCACCGCTAATGGCAGCTTAAGCCTTCGGCTCCCGGGGGGCGCCGGCGAAAACCCCCACATCTTGTTTTAAAAATCACCGGAAACCCCAAGCAGAGGGTGGAAACGGCCCCCTGATCTCTGGCGGCACATTTTGATGTGTGTTCGAGCCGGGTAGCTGCTGGTGTCCCATCGCGCCGGCCCCAGCTATATGCGGCCTGGTTACTGGAGCGGGAGCCGCGCGTGCGGGTGATGAGCATGCCGCCGGAGAAGTAAGGAGGTGGGGGAGCAGACACGTGGCTGCACTCCGGGCCGGCGGGTGTCGTGGGTGGGCACGGTGGGAACAGTGGGGAGACCCCACAGGAGAAGGAGAGGAAGAGGACACTTCCCCGCCCCCCCGGCTGCAGTTGCATTTCGCTGCAGCAAATGCATGAAGGACCTCCAACAGAGAGCAAATGAAATGCAGGAAATGTAGAGACTATTGCTGTTTGGAAAGCCCTGATCTGCAGTCCTAAGAGATGTATGGTGGCTGGTGGGCCCTGGATTGCTGAGCCTGTGGTGTGGGATGATACTGGCCGATGGCTTTTGGGCCCTGGGAGGCATGGCAGTGCATGGAGTGGCCCCCAGCAGCTTGATCCTGGGGTTGTGAACTGCTGCCAGAATTCAATGGCTTGCCTAATGTAATCCTAGGAATAATGAAGTGGTTGCGTACTCCAATGATGCCCCTGGATCTACTGCACGGATAGCCTTGTTCTGGGGCAACAGGAGGTGTTTGGGTGCTGTCTGCCAGGTGGAAGACTGAGCTTGGAGGATAGGGATCCCTCACCCGGGCTTAGACTTATACCAGTTCCCTGTGGCTGGGCGTGCTGCGCCAAAATGGCAGAGGAAGCCCTTTGGACGGGCCCGCTGACAAAAAAAGATCTTGGTGCCCTAAATAAAAGAATTTTGTCTCTGAAATCTGACTTTGGAGATTTGCTGAAAACGGCGGTCTCTGAGTTAAAGGGCGAGATCGCGACACAGCTTCAGGCACTCAATCCGCAAACATCAGAGCTAACTGGCAGAGTCGATGCTGCAGAGGCAGCCATTTCGGCAGTGCAAGCAACCGCCCAGCAACACCAGGAGGATCTCCTCGACTGTCGCAACCAAATGGCGATATTGCAGGATAGGTGTGAGGACTTAGAAAATAGGTCACAAAGAGGGAATCTGCGAATACGAAGCCTGAAGGAGGGAGCTGAGGAGGGCAGTCTCTGGGAGTGTGTGTCGGATCTCTTTCGACTGATTCTAGCGGACCCAGATCTCCCCCTTGTTGATGTGGTCCGTATACATTGAGCGGGCCCTAGGTTGACAGAGGACCTGACGAGACCAAGGGATGTCCTAGTGAAGTAAATCCTTCCCCTTGAAGGAAAACATTCTCCAAGCCTCAAGGAAGAAGCCAAGCTGGTCATTCCGAGACAGCTCAATTCAAGTTTTTCAAGACCTGGCGGCTGCCACGCTGCAACGCAGAAGAGATTTGAAACCGATAACCTCAGCATTGGCACAGCAGAATATCAGATATCGCTGGCTTCATCCCTTTGGCTTGAATTTCAAGAACTATACAGTGCGATCTTTAGAAGAGGGGAAACTGGTTTTGGAGGACCTCCACCTGGCGGATTCGGACTCTGCAGTATCGACGCAAGATGGACCCCTGAACAATCAAAAGAAGCAGTCACGACGCCACCCACCAAAAGCTGGTTCTACGCCATTGAGACGCAGGACACAACACTCGAAGTAACTGGGTCGTTTCTGGCTGACTTGCCTTACTGGGGACGTTCGCCTATCTCCCTATTTAGGTGTGGCTATGGGGTTCACTGAGCCAGATGGGCGGACTGCTCCATGGTCGTGGTAGAGTCGCCATCAGACCGGCCCACATCCTTGAGGGAGGACTTGCCACTCAGTTAAGAAAGCATGCCGCTCTACTGTTCTGTTCTAGGCTGCAACTGTTGGTTTTAATGTCTGATGAAGTTTAGTTTGCTTTGAATACAATGGAATATGGTTTCCGTGTGCCGATGTTATGCCACTCATATAGGGGGTCGGTTACCCCTCCGGGAATGTTGTTGTCCTTTGGTGCTCCTTCTCTGCACTGCCGCCTGGTTGTAGGATGAGAGTGTAGGAGATTGGTCTCCCATAGACTGAGTGTGCGGTATTTATTTGTACCCCACTGTCTCGTAATATAGGGGCAGTACACACTCGTTCTCTTGCATCTTTTTTCTTCTTATTGTTATTTTTGACTATTGTTTTATTATTTTGTAGTTTTACTTTTCGTTTTATTCATTTAGATAGTTTCCTATAAGGGTCTTACTATCTTTCTCTCTCTAAATTTGCCACCTCAGAGCTTCTCCTATCAGTAAGGCTTCACTGAGGCTACACCACACAGAAGTGCAGTGCGCAGGAATAAGCGGAGGCCTTGTTGGGTACCGAGATTGGTGAGGTGGATTAGCTCTTTGTTTTTGTTTGTGTGTATCTAAGAGTGCCAGTGAAATGTCTTTTAAAGTGTTAACCTTAAATGTGAAAGGGCTGAATAACCCCACAAAGCGGAGAGGTATTGGGGATTGGATCAAAGCTGAAAATGCAAAGGTAGTGTTTCTTCAAGAGACACACTTATTATGTACAGAAGCGGGCAGGTTTAGATGCCGTAGGTTCTTCACAATATGGCATTCGCATGCAACACAGAAAAAGAGAAGGGTACTTACCGTGATTCATGATTCCTTGGAATTTAAACACACCTGTACACATAAAGAGGGCTGATACATAATTGTGACGGGCCTATTGGGCGACCAACCACTTACCCTAGCAACGGTCTATGCTCCAAATACGGGACAAGATGGTTTTTTGGTTGAATTTGCTCTTAGACTAGCTGAGGCTGCCAGAGGGGAAATAATACTCACAGGAGACTGCAACCTGGTGATGAATGACAAACTGGACAGGAGTGCGGGTGGTGCTTCACACTCAGTTGCAGCTTCCTCGCTGCTGAAAACTCGTTTATTGGAGCTAGGCTTGCATGATGTATGGAGGGGGGTGCATGCCACAATGAGAGAATATACATTTTTATCAAGTGTGCATCGCACATTCTCACGCATTGACTATATTTTTACCACACAGAGGCTGCTTGACCTGGTGCAGATGGCAGATATTGGCACTATGCTGCTAACCGACCACAATCCTGTTTCTGTGACCATATCTCTGCCACAGGCGATTACTGGGGGAAAGGTTTGGAGATTTAATGATCTGTTGGTTACAGACACATTGGCAAAGGCACATTTAAGCGCAAGCATTCAGGAATACTTCCAGCACAATACTACACAGGATTCCTCACAGATGACGATCTGGGATGCCTTTAAGGCGGTCTTTAGGGGGGAATGTATTAAAGAAATGGCGCATATTAATAAAATGAGGAAGTCAACTGTTAAGGTGCTGGAGGAAGAGATCTCTGATCTAGAGAAACAGCTGCAGACTCATCCATCTCTCAGTATGCTTAGGAAAGTCCAATCTGCGAGGGCACAATTACGGGTTCTGTTAACAACCAAGGCAGGTAAAGCGCTAAAAATGACCCAAGCACATTTCTATGAACATGGCAATAAAGCGGGTAGGACACTGGCTTATTTGTTGAAAGCTAAGAGAGTTCGCACACATATCCTAGCAGTAAAAGATGAGCACGGCCTTCCCCACAAGCACAGAAGCTGAAAAGGCGAAAGCTTTTGTCACTTTTTATAACAACCTGTATAAAGCGGACCCCACATCGCGAGCTGAGATTGACACGTATTTACAAGGAGTGACCCTACCACGTCTCACTCCGGAACAGAATCTACTGTTAGATGGGCCTATTACCTCAGATGAGATTAAACAGGCAATTGCATCACTGCCGTTGGGGAAAAGTCCTGGGCCAGATGGCTTGATGGCACGGTTTTACAAGGAATTCAGAGAGGAAATACTCCCGCACCTACTAACTACTTTCAATCATATGTCAGAGTCAGGACAATGCCCCCCTTTATTAGCAGAAGCACATATCACCTTGATACACAAAACAGGCAAACAGCCGGATGACTGTGCGTCATATAGGCCCATAGCCCTGCTGAACATAGACGCAAAACTGTACACTAAGATACTGACCTCAAGGCTTGAAAAAGTGTTGCCCTTACTAATAGATCCGGACCAAACAGGCTTTATCAAGAATAGGACTACTTTTGATAACATCAAGCGAGTGGCCCATCTCATAGCTAAAGTTAACAGACTTAAGAAACCGTCCTTGTTCCTTGCCTTGGATGCTGAAAAAGCAGTTGAAAGGGTTGATTGGCAATTCTTAGAACCAGTGTTGGAAAAGGTCGGCATTAACAGCATGTTCCAGAGGATGATACTGGCTAATTATAAGTCCCCTACTGCCCGTATCCGTGTCAATGGCTCTCGCACTGATTCGTTTTTACTACACAGAGGGACAAGACAGGGATGCCCTCTATCCCCCTTATTGTTCGCGCTTGCGATCAAACCCTTGGCTGCCCACATAAGAGAAAATGCCCAAATTGAAGGGATACA
>JAVHNH010000051.1:0-12781 GCA_034783935.1 Desmognathus catahoula
ATTTTGTGGATTTCCTATGTAAAAAATGTTGTAACTTAACTCTCTGGCGACGATCGTTGCCAGAGAATAATTCCATCCAGAACATTCTATTAATGGTTTTAGAATATACCTGAAAAAAAAACTGGGTCTTAGAAAATGCTCCCCGACACTGCTGCTCTATACTAAAAGAAAAATATCTAAAACGCTTCACCATCAGTGTTAAGGCACCTCAAGACTAAACAAATCGTATCGACTAGTTAAGACTGTGTTCCTTTAACAAAAGTATCTGGTGGTTAGGTTGAATGTACAGCGTGGGCTTGTGTTCAGCTTTGCTGCATGGGCAGTTGTGCACGTTTTGCGAGTTGTGACTGTGATCTATTGTGTTATTTTAGGTGTACTGTTTCTTAGAAATGGTGTGGTTCTAATGGGATGGGAAACTGAGCAGTTGAACCCCAGCAACACAGGAGGACACCAGTCGCTCTGGCTCTGCCCGTCAAACTTTTTAATCAGCATGTCGGACCCTGCTCAGCGCACATCAGAGAGAAGCCGCACATGCCTCGTTCTCAACTCCAGCCTCTCCAACTGCTTAGGCCACCCAGTATCTAGTCAAAGTCACTCATGTCCCTGGACGGAGCAGAATCTTCCAGGTTCTTCAATCAGATATCCCAAGTTACTGAGCGCACCTGGGTATTAAAGAGCAGAAATGGTAAGTGAGTCATTAGTGCAGAAGTAAACAACCACAGACAATGTCACCAGCTTCAACTAGCTGGTGGTTAGGTGCAAAGGAGCAATATTTGGTACTGCCATGCAGCTGAACCAAGTTCAAATGGCATAGTTGTATAGCGGAAAAATCAAACAGAGAAATAAAAGAAACATATTTCGGCGACACTTCTCTGAGCTGTAGGTTTGCACAAGCCGGCATAGAACCAACTTCCAATGTGGCGCTGAATTGTACAGTTTGAGCTTAACAAAAGAATAAAACAATCTAACATCAGATGTTGACCAAACAGAAAAAACAATGGGGATAGCACCTGAAAAGATACGTGAACCAGAAAAAGAGAGAGAGAATAATAATATTGCTCTAATTTAGCCAACAGTGGCATTTCACCCCACTAGGTTTGTGGTGGCAGGTTTGGCATCTCCTGAGCAGGGTACAAGGCCAGCATATTCACATTGGGACCATATAAATAATTAATTAATACCAGAAAACAAATAAAATACAAAAAAAGGGAAGAAATAAGAATCGAAAGAAAAGGAACTAAAACTAAAGAAAGACTACGGGAAGAACAGGGAGGGAGCGTGATTGGATGGGGGGTTGGGGGAGGGGCCGAGGAGGACCACTAAAGATGGAATCACATGGCATCCTGCCATTGGCGGCCGGACATTCGAAGGACAGACTTCCAAGGGCGACACGGGTGTTGAAGAGGGTGTTCAAGAGGTGGTAAGAGGGAAGCATTACTGGGGTGGACCGCCCCCAGGTAAGACTCCCTTCAAGTTAATTTCTCTGCTTTTACCGACTACCTGTTTGTACTTACTGATGCTTACGGATGGTACCCACTACTCAGATTGTTATGCAATTACCTCCCATCGTCCAGATATGCTGGCATGGCCCCTTCTGGGATACTTACAATTCAGGAGAACATGGGCTATGCTGCACCCCCAAGAGAGCATAGTTATACTACATGTCATAGGGCCAAGCTGGGTTAAGCCACGCTAGAATGCCACCATGATAAATGTGCAGTTTAGGGTATGCTAGGCTAGAATATCTGCGGCTGACAAGCCATTGTTATGCAGTCATGTTATAATGCTATTGCGTGTAATGCTATTTACCTCGCATCGTCCTGTTATCCTTGCATGGTTCCTGTTCAATTCATTTGGCCTAATATGATGCTTAGCCACCTGTAGCTCTCTATTCCTATGTTAAATGCTGTCTTGTACTATTACTTGTATTCCCATCTTGTTTCCTGTACTGCTATCTGGTTATGCCACTACTCGCCACTCCTTACCCCATGCGTCCCCATGACCACTGCGCTACAACCAGCACCCACACATCTCCCCATGCAACCTCTTATCCCTGTCCCACCGAGCCATCCCCTGAGGCCCTACGGCGGTATGATGGCCGAGTGTGCAGTGCCCAGGTGGATAGCACCTCCACCTTAGAGGCAGGGGGTGCTAGGATCGGGCCTCTGCGCAGTAGATGTGAGGGAATTGCCCTCAGGCCGGTGGTACAGGACAGCGTAAGGCGGGTGGTGGACGACTGGACAGGGCCCGACAGTGGCGGTAGAAAGGCTGCTTGGTGCGACCTGCCAGATGGGGTCCTAGAGGGGGGGCATTCCAGACAGGGGTTCCCAGCGAAGGTATTGAAGTAGCAATCGGATATGCACTTAGGCATTCAGCCCCTCAGCCACCTTCTGGCGTGTGCAGACGGTCTCAACCCCAAGACCGAATACCTGTTCCTCCCAGCCAGACTACTGCTACATTACTGACACGGCCGCACATTGCGCAATTTAGACGAGGGACTTCACAACACAGCGCGTTCAGTAAGCGTAAAGCACTCAAGAGGCACTAGAACAAACTGTATAACGTCAGGCACTTCATAGAAATATAGGCCCGAGATCAGGCTGCTCTAACCTCTTTCCTCCCCAGCCCCGAGAAACGGCAATAGTCGTACTTCGGGGGCTATATAAATACCTCGTAACATAACATAACATAACTTTGCTGCCATAACACAGGCAAAGAATGAGGGTGGGGTCACCAGCAGATTCCTCTGCAGTCACTTCCCATCCAGCAATGATTCTGCTCTGATTGGCTCAAACGCAGTGGCTGGCCCCCCACTCTTGTTTTAAACCTGTAAGCGTAGGAATTTTGTCAGATAGCTGCCCTTGCCCGCCCCATCTGATTCGAACCCAGGTATTCATATGGAGTAACTATCATTTGCACCAAACCATCAGGGCACCTGTTCTTCAATAGTTTCTCCCAGACCTTCTTTCTAGGGACACAATCAAAGGCCTGGGAGAACTCGACAAAGCATGCATATATGTTGCAACCCATCCCCCTCATATACTTGTCAATTAATGAGGATATGGTAAGGCAATGGTTAGTGGTTGACATTCCCTGTCAAAAACCAGCCTGTGTAAGCCCCAATATAGTGTTACTAGACTCCCATTCTTGCAACTCTTAATAGTATTTTGGCTAAAGTTTTCCCAGCGAGGTCTAATAGTGCTAACAGCCTGTATGATCAAGGATCGGCCTCGAACACAAAAGAGGTGAAAGACTGAGAAAAGCAGGAGCAATCAGTCAATGATACAACAACACAATGGCATCTGTATGAAAACATGTTTCAGCTGCCCATTAATTAGTTGGGCAGCTGAAACATGGTTCAAGGGGTCCTTAGAAGGCCTCAAAACGCGTAGGAGGATGGCTAAGGAAACAATGGAAAGGGTGCCGGAGGCCGCAAACCAGATGTGGCCTCCGGCACCCTTTCCGTGACCCGGCCGCAGTGTTACACATGCCGATTGGATTGCGGCTCCGTGAACTCCCTGCATTCACTTGGCACCACCACGTTCCTCGGCCGGGCCTCCACGCTTGCCGACCCATACAGCGGCTTCCTGTCTTCCAGGAGACACCCGGTTGGATTTGTCACCCCTGTGCTGCTCCTAGTTGTTTCCTTAGAAGGCCTCAAAACACGTAGGAGGCTGGCTAAGGATGCCTTGAACCTTTGTCCCCGATGAAGGCTGCAAAGTAATTAATGGGCAGCTGAAACATGTTGGACTTACAAAATGTACTTTTTAGATTGTTTTAATTGTTTTTATTAAGGTTCTAGGGGCACTGCGTCGTGTATTTACACCTGTTTTTTTGTCTAATTATAGATGAGTTGGCGGATGTATGCCAAAATAAAAATAGTTTTTCCATTTACAGACAGGCAGATTCTTTATGGTGCGGTGCGGTGTTTCCACCGCACCATAACGCCTGGCCACCCACCTCACGGGCGGTGGCCAGCGCACGATTCCCTAAATATTCACAGGGTGACGCTACTCGCACGTTGGAATCCCCAACGCACAGTGAAGAATCTAGCCCTCAGTGTCCAGTAGATCTGTAGACCTGGACAAAGGTCAGCCAACCATATCATAGATTGTGACACACCTTTGCCCTAAAAAATGTACCATGCTCTTGTTTTCCTGCAGGTGCCTTGTTTGATCAAGGATTGGACCTGTCCCTTTTCTTATATAGGGGTACAGGAGTGATCCCCTACAACTTTCTGGTACCTAATGAGTATTTAAGTAAAAAGTTATTTGAGGAGTCAAAAAGGTAGCCCAGAGGTTAGGACATCATTTCAGGCAGAACAAGTGGTAGACCCTCGGGTCCCACGGCTCTAGAAGCTTTTTAAGAAAATATCGCCTCAAGGATTTTTGTTCCACTATATAACCTGAACCCCCTAATTTCTGCTTTTCGCTCCTGGTACAATGTTCTGCTGCCTGCTGATTTTGTTGTGATGTTACGGATCTTCATGTGCTGAGGCCTATGGGCATGTGCACGTTAAATCAATTAAACTTAAACTTATTAATGCCAACAGTGGTGTAGGTGGAAGTATAGGGCTGATCTTGCTCATTACTTCTCTTATCCCCCTCATATAATAGAGACACAAAAAATTTTTGAGTCCTTTAACGAGGCAATCAACGATGATTTCAGTTTTTTTTTTACCTAAAAGCAGTCTTTTTAAATTTAATTAGAGTCTTGTAATTTCTCTTCAGTAGCATCAATTTACCCTGATCCCTGGGATGAGTCTTTAGCAACATCGCTTTTTTACACCACAATACCCGCCTAGCTTTCTTGCATTCATAGTCAAACCAGCTATCCTTTTTAGCTGCTTGGTTTCAATGATTTTACCTTACTACTAATTCCAACTATTGCCCTAACCCTAGAATCATAAACTTCAATGGGGTTGTCTCCAGTGATATATTTCTACTAATATCAAACTGGGTAGTTAGGTAGTCTCATCATGTTTTCAACTGTGCAAAGTTTCCAATTGATAGTTTTTCCACGATAAGAGACAACAGGTAGCGGATGGCTGATAGCATCTTTGTTGGTAGCATCCTGTTCTAACATGCACTCCAGAATAATGACGTCTGGTCACTTACTCTTTGCCATTCACAGTATAATTTTTTACAAATTGAGAATTGTTGGGCCTGTACTATAAAGAAATCAATCAGGGAGGTTGTTCTGCCTCTCCTAAATGTGAAATCAATACAAGATTCAACGGCCATTGGGTAGGATGAAATGATGAGATACTAGAAATTCAACGAAGGTCGTTACCATTCTATTCGGATTGATGCATTTATAATTTGCACTAATCACACATTCAGGGCGCGCAGGGAATTGGTTCTCCCATTCGATAAAAAACATAGGATTAAAAAGTTTCAAATTAAAATCCCCACACCACAATATCATCACCATATTTCTGTAATGTGTTCCAATGTCCTAAAAACTCTCCAAAAATTGTAAGTAACATTTGCTCAACAAATTTGCGGGTTTAAAACAATTGATAACTAAAATTCCCTTAGTCTGTATGTTCTCCATAAAAGTGGCTTTTAAGCTCTGTGCGCGTGCGCACAGAACAGATAAATAAAGCGACCCCCCCGCCTCCCCCGAACTGTCAAACAGGGCCGGAGCGAGCTCTGGCCCGGTGTGTTGACAGGGTGCTGCAGAGCCGCAACGCCGGCCCTGCAGCACCCGCTCTTGCACAGGGCCGGAGCTGGTGCTCCGGCCCTGTGTGAGAGCGGGTGTTGCAGGGCCGTGACGGATTGATGCATCAATACAAGATTCAGAGCTCCTTCTCACTGCGGCCCCGAGTGTGAGAAGGAGCTGCAGGGCCCTAACTTAGGACCTGCAGCTCTTTTTATTTTTTATTTTTTTACATAAGGCCTTGCAGCGCTAATTGTCTGTAAGGCAGCTTCCTGCCTTACAATTAAAGAACATACTTTTACCTTTACTGATTCTCAAAATGCGAGAATCAGTAAATGATAAAAGGGTATGATAAAGCAAATATTGACTGCATTGGCTGTGTGATAGGGGATTTTCTCAGCCCCTTGGGAGGTTAATCTTCCCTCCAAAAAACATATTGCCTGCAGCCTCGAGCAATGTATTTCTTGTTGGGAAGATTAACCTTCCTCGGGGAGATAAAATCCCATATCACACAGCCCTGCAGTCAATATTTGCTTAATGTTGCCACCCCTTCAGAGCAATGGCCAAATGAGGTTTTTTTGTGTGCATGGTGTTAAACAGTGGCAAAGTCATCAACAGATATATATATCTTCAGTGGCCCACGTTTCATGAATCATGATTATATCCAAGTTCGAAAGTGCCTTCCAAACATCATCATCATAAACGTTACTAACTCCAGCACAGTTCCAACTAGCAATCTTCACCAAATTATTCTGTTGGATCTTATTCCCCCATGGTTACACACGTTATAAATCAGAAAGAGCTCCCAGGTTCCTATGCTAACGCAACCATTTCTTCGCCCTCAATTACATAGCTAGTACTTGAGCGGTTCCTATCAAAGCCAGATACAATCAAACTTTCTCCCCCTTCCTCAGTATATAAACTTCTTTTGGAGGTACGATGGTCAATGGAACAAGTTTGTTTTTTTCTTGCACATCGAACTAGTCTGTTGGCGGGTGTTCCTAATCTGCTTTGTATTTTGTTCAGATCTATTAGCCCGTTTACAGGTCATGATATCAATTCCTTTGGCTAGAAAAAAACGATGCATATTGCCAGACGAGATCTTTTATGTATGAACTGGCAAAGTCAGTTTTAGTAATCGTAGTGCCATTTCCACAACGATTATATGTAAAGCGTTGTATATCATTTTTGTCAGATTCCGGAGTGGACGACACAAATAACAGCATTTTAAAAAGGCAGTAACGTTACAAGAATGACGCTCAAAACCATCTTCCTTATAAAAGAGAGGTTTAAACATTAGGGACTTTGGGCAGATTGACACTTTCCTTATACAACAGTCTCCAGAGGATTTATCCCCAAAAGTAAAGGGCAGGGGTTTATCTGAAGTCATATCAAATATAAAAGATGCCAGCGGGTTTAACTCTTTGGGAGGTATCTGTAAGCTCGTATCTTTGCGATTCCCTGCGTCCTGATTTGGAGCAGAAGGGGCTTGATAAAGTTCTTATTTTATTCATTTTCTTTTCTAGGGATCCCAGCATGATGATTAATTTCTGGGTTTCCTTACGTTTTTGAATGCCCGGAGCTCTGTTATTCTTTTGGGTATTTATGATTAAATCAAGTTTGGTGTCAAGAGCCAAGATCTGCTTGTTCCTAGCAGAAACAGCAGCCCTAGCAACAGCTAAGTTCTTATTTACAGATATGACTATCAGCAATTTTTGTCTGAATAATGGAGAATTTTCTTCTGCTCTTCAATCAATCAGATCGTCATATGTGAGAGTGCACCAGACATTTTTTTTTATAAAAGCTAAGATGCAAGCTCCAATTAGATCAACTCGTATCCTGATCTTAACATTCTTGTGCTGAAATCGCAATACAATCCAAGTCTAACTCTGCAAGAATGTCTTCCTACATATCAACAGATAGGTCAACATTCGATAGGCAAGGTGAATTATCTAGCGCCTCAACGGCAATTATGTTTTTTACTGTATTGAGGTTGCATAATACCATCCGCTGGTTGTTTATTTGTTGTGAAATTAATTGTGGCTTGCTCGAGACCAATGGAAATTTTGGGTTTGTTTTATTTGTTTCTGCCTCTGGCCGCCATACTCCTCACTTTCAGGTCCTAAAATAGTTGAAATTAGGCTTTTAGACAAAACACAAATACCCAGTGCAAAACTTCAAGCTCCAAAAAAGAAAAGCTGAATGACCAGTATACTACCAGCCCGATAGCCAGTTCGGAGGGCCACGCAAGTACCTGCAAAAGATGGCGAGGAACGGCACACGTTTGCAGGCACTTTAGCTGCACTGGCCGCTTGGTCACAGGAGGCTTTTAACAGAGACCAGGCAAAGGCAGAGCAGGCGGGGGCAGCAACAGGGCGGAGAGCCCTCAGTCACAGTCGCCTGAGCCAGCCATTCTGGGAGAAGTAGTTCTCAGCTGAAGTATGCCCAACAAGCAGGTGAGTAGCGAGAAGCGCCCGCCGTTTAGGCGGGCAGTGACATTAGCCCCCCCGGCCGCCGATGTCCTGCCTTGTTTCTCCCCCTCCCCCGATCACCCTTGCTGGGGAGCCATGTGCTCCCCGGCGGCTAGATCCCTTCCCCAGTCTCACACCCAGTCTGGGGGAGGGGTGTCGTGGGCAGGCTCAATCCCGGAGGCCGGGGAGAACAGGCCAATAGGTGACGGACAGCGTGGTGATGTTTGGGGGCGGTTCCTCGGCAACGAGGCCGACTCCCTTTTGAGTCGGCTTTGTGGCCCTTTCTTGCCATGGACCTGTCCCTGGAAGGAGCCGTGCTGCCACCGTGCACGTGCTACCATCGAGCAAGCCCCCCCCTCACACCAGCCTACGATCTGCCTGCCCCTGGGCCGTCACCGGCAACGGCCTCCGGACCTGGCTCCCTGTGAGCTGGGAATCTGCCTGGAGGAGCCTGCAGCATCGCCCTTCCACTCGGCGCAGGCTCGCTTCTCAGCCCACTGTGGTGCTATCCGGACCAAGCGCGTCGGCCTGTGTGGGAGAGCCAGACATGTCCATAGGTGCGGTAAGTGGCCTGTCTTTTGTCTGTGCCCTCCGGCCACCCCTTCCAGTGCAGCCACCCCATCCCACTACCTCCGAGTGCGCCTGCCCTTCCCTGCCCCCCCTTTTTTCCTCCATCCCTGTCCCTTCGGTGGCCGGGTGGGCAGAGGGGGCGGCTGGCCGTGCCTACCTTGTTTTGGCCTCTGCCGCTGCGGGCGCGCTGCTGGAGGGGGGGGTAAGGGGACGTGGGTGGATTGTGACTTTTCGGTACCTGGTGTTCCCCTCACTGGAGTTTGCAAAAAATTAAGGTGTGTGAGGGCCCTTGGTGCCTCTTAGTAGGCTTGCCTCCACAGGGAGTTTTTGTAGGAGGCACCAGGTCGCTTGGTACTTTGTAGTGGTAGATGATTTAAATTACTGAGAAGGTATAAATAAGTTTAAAACGCTGAATTATGGCGCGCATGACGAACGCACAGGTGGCGAATGTCTTGCGTGTTTTAATGGGAAAAATGGGGGTGGAGGAGGCAGATGTGCTCCTCCCTGCCCCCAAGAGGGCTAGGGCCACCGCAAACAAGATGGGGGGTCAAATAGGGGTGGCGGGCGCAAGCCCTCCACCAGGGTGAAGGACCTACCACAGGGGTTGCCAGTGGTCAATGAGGGTGGCGAGCCAGGGCCGAGAAGGCACCTCGCCCATGAACAGGGACGCCTCAGCGGGTGGCCCAGCAATTGCAGTACACCACAATTGGCCGGCCTAGGGCTGGCAAGAGTTAGCGCTTCACAGGCAAGAACAGAAGGAGCCTCCCCAGTCCATGTGGAGGAACTACAGACCGTAGAGGAATCCGAAGAGGAAGGGGGGTCAGTAGATTTATTTCTAGCAGATGAGAGTGAAGAGGAAGACCTGGTCCCCCTTCCGGAACAGTGGCCTGGGGGATGGGCCCTGTCCGGTGCCGGATGCCAGAGGGTCTCGCACTGGGGGCGCGAGCTCGCCCATATGGGTGGGGGCACTGTGGCCCCAGCCACAGGGCTCCCTCCCGGGGCACGCTCTAGAGGCAGAACAACTGCAATGGCGCTCCTGGCACAACAGGACATCATTTGCATCCCACTCGCGGGCCACAGTGTGAGTGGTCCACCCCCTGTGGTCAGGCAGTGACCCGGGCAGGCTCAGGGCCCGGTTACGAAACACGGCTGATGTCTAGAACAGTTAGTGAAGAGCCAGCCCGGAGTGACCCGGGCAGGCTCAGGGCCCGGTTACGAAACACGGCTGATGTCTAGAACAGGGAGTGAAGAGCCAGCCTGGGGATATCCGAATTTTCCACGACAGGACCAGGTTCCTGCAACTAGGGAGGGTCAAGATTGGGGGCCTAGGTCCAGGCCAGCTGAGATGGAAGCCCATAACAGACACTCGCTTGGTACCCGGCAGAGGTGGGCCCGGGGGAGTGGGGTTTTGACTTCCCAGGGTGGACTGGGTCATCCCCAACCGTGGACTCAGGGATCCCCCCTACAGCGGTCACCGGGGGCACGCGAGCACACCACCCCCTGGGGTTCGAGGAGGGGTGTCGACATAGGCCCGTGGGGGTATCTACCTGCTGAAGAGAATGCATTGTGGCATTTCAGCTCCACCAATGGTTGGGAGAGAGTGGAGACGAACAAGGCCAGATTGGTGGATGAGCTCTCGGGGAAAGGTCACGATCAGATAAGAAGGGGTCAGCAAGGCAGCCAATGACTGCGCAGACAGTGCCGGCCCAAGCGATAGCTACTGACCCCCGTACAGAGCAAGAAGGGCCTGTGCCAGTGGCGCCTCCCTCCAAACCCAGTGATGGCGGAGAACCACTTGGGAGGGACCTGTCGGAGTCTCGCCGAGTGGAGTGCCCATTTCATCACCAGCACAACCCACCCTCTCCTTGCCAGTGGCGGGCGAGGGAGATGTCCCGAAAGAAAAAACAGGTGAGCCCTCGCTTCCAACAGCAGGTGGGAATAGCGGAGTGAATACCGTTGCTGCCAGGGGCCCGGTGAATAATGGTGGGCTGACCTTAGCAATTTGTGACCATGTCTCAGAGGAGGGCAGAGGTAAAATAAAGAAAGGAGAGTATATTGATATTTTCTCGTTGTTGAAGAGTGAGTTCAGTGATTTGTTGGTTCAGGACGAGAAACTAAAAGCAAAACTCCCATCGGTAGAAAAAACGATGTCAAATTGGATTATGGCTTTTACGGTGTATGCAGCCATTTTACTAGAAGGTAATGATACGGCAATGCCGGGTTTAATAGTGTATATAAATATGATCTGGGCAACTAGTAGAAAACATGGAACCCAGCCGGCATTAGCGTACGATGAGGATTTTAGGCGTAAGAAACAGAGGGATCATACCATGTCATGGGCCCAACGACACAGTGATACATGGCTTGAGCACATCACTAATTCATTTACCAGTAGTAGTACCAGGAGTGGGAGTCAATCATCTAACGGCAACCAGTCCTTTCAGGCCAATGCTAGACAGCAGGTCTGCTATCAGTTTAATAAAGGGGCATGTACAAAATTGGCCCACACCTTCAGGTATAAGCACTCTTGTTCCTTCTGTGGGGGACTGTACTACACTGCCCTTAAGTGTTTCAAGAAGGGGAAGGTTGAACCAAAAGGGGATGCCCAGCAACCAAACAAACAACGAGACTAGGACCCCGGACCCCAGTGCCGCTGGGCTCCCGACACCTGTGAGACTGCCGCAGCTTTTTGCTTTGTCAAAATACCTGGACAGGCCTGCTGCTTATTTTCTTTAGGTGGGTTTTTCGCAGGGGTTCAGTATCCCGGCCTTGGGTGTTGAGGGACGGCGACCTTGTACGAACCAAGTATCCTTGTTACAGAATATGGCAACTGCCAAGAGAAAGATCGAAAAAGATGTGCCTGGGGAGGATATCTCCCCCCCTTTCAAGTGTGTGCCCATACCAGATTTGGTATGCTCCCCCCTCGGCTTAGTTCCCAAGAAAGACCCAGGCCAGTTTAGACTGATTCACAACTTATCCCTGATCGAGGCCTCTGTGAATGATGCGATCGACCAGTCACACTGTTCAGTGAGGTAAACCTCATTCGATGAAGCTGTCGATAAAGTGAGGGCACTGTTAAGAGGGGCCTTGATGGCAAGTGTGATATAGAGTCAGCTTTCAGATTGCTCCCGGTACACCCCGCAGATTATAGACTGTTGGGTTTCCAGTTTGACGGGAATTTCCATTTTGGTTAATGTATGCCGATGGGGTGTGCGGTTTTGAGCGCATATTTAAAAAAATTTAGCACTTTCCTTGAATGAGCGGCCCGCCGCAGAGCACGCTCACTTGATATCCTGCATTACCTAGACGACTTCTTGGTGGTAGGCCCGCCGACCTTCCTGGTGTGTGCTGCACTCCTGGCAGCAGTACAAGGGGTGATGGACGACCTAGGAGTGCTCTTGGCACCTGAGAAGACTGTGGGCCCGGCTGCAAGGCTGGAGATCTTGGGGATAAAGATCGACAGAGAGGAGTTTGCTGCCTCCCACCAGAAAAGGTACAAGCGTTCAGACTGAGCATATATCAGTGTCTGCAAGGCAAGAAGGTGACAATACATCAGCTCCAGGTCCTCACCGGCCAGCTGAACTTCGCCCTCAGAATAATACCAGTGGGCCACCCCTTCCTCTGGTCGATTGCAAAAGCAATGTCTGGCCTGATGAAGAAGCACCACCGTACCTGCCTTACCCGGGAGGTGAAAGCTGACCTGGTGAACTGGAGGGTCTTCTTAGAGGTTTTCAATGGGTCAGTGATTTGGCATGCCCCGGCGATTTCTAGCACGGCCTTGGGCCTGATGACTGACGCTGCAGGGAGTGTGGGTTTTGGCGCCATCTTGGGCGACAAGTGGGCAATGGAAACATGGCCCCCGGAATGGGTTGAGATGGGACTGTTAAGCCTGGTCGTGTGAGCGACGAGACCTCTGCCTCGCAACGTCTAGTCACCCCCTTAGACCTGAGACGTACAAGAAGGGGTGACCCAACGCCCGGCGACAGCAGAGGGACAGTCTCTGGGAACAGGTCAGTTATACCTAGAGAGAAGGAGACAAAAAGGAACAATAGGGTTAGTATCCCTTTAAGAGCACCCCT
>JAVHNH010000052.1:0-12775 GCA_034783935.1 Desmognathus catahoula
CCACGTCCTGGCCTGAGACCTGGCAATGGCTGCCCTCATCTCCTTGAGATAGTCCATTGTCATGTGTTTTAAGCATTATTCAACAATTATCAGCATTATTTTGTAAAGTGTATTAGTATTCCTAGAATTCATTACTGTACTCTTTTTACATGTGTTCAATGCAATGCAGCAGCTGCGTAAACCCAATGAGCTGCCTCACTGTATAGTGCTGAATGAAATGCTTTGTCATGATGAGACATTGTCTAGCACCTTGCTTTACGCTTGCTACGAATATGGCATGAAGCTTCCGACAGGAAAAGCCATATAAAGACTTCTGCCAGGAACAGACAAATAAGGACTTCTTCCCAGTTCCCCAGGAAGACCCATTTTTGGACATTCTGCTAAAGACTTTTTGCTATGTCACCGTGACCAAGATTCTGCAAGTCACAGTGGTACTGAAGGTTTTCAGGGAAATTCCAGGCTTATTCAGGATATAAATAAGCACCTCTCCATCAGTAGGGAGGAACGAGGAGCGCAGAAGACGTAAGAGGCCTGAAACTACGACACACGGGGCTGGAGGGAGCCAGGAGGAAGAAGCCAACTCAAGACATGCTTGTGCAGCTGTTTACCTTCAAAGATTGAAGCCAACCGCAGACGTTTCCTGGCAAGCAGAATCTAGAGCAAAGTTCACGCGAAAGCTTCACTGCACATTAAAGCAAATGTAAGTTCAATGAGGGATAAAAACTTGCAATGCATGAAGTGTGATTTGCCAGCCAAGAGGAATGTAATGACGTACTTCTATGCTACGGTATTACTGGGGTTAAATATATTTGGATTTGCGATGACAATAACATTAGGGTTAATTTTGTATCATTTGTACAGCTTAATAAATATATAATCTTGGTACACCCAGTGTAAGTAATTTGTGTGAGTCCTCAGTGAATACAAACAAATGTAAATAGTATACCAAAATATGTGTCTCTTGGCAAACAAACCCAAAAATATAGCGTGTACCTAGCATACTAATCCATAGTGTATAAAGAGAGAAGTCGCAAGCTCTCAGTTCAAAACCACTAGGAATAGGCTTCGTCATAGACTGAAGAAAGACTCAGCCTGCTGCCAAAACACTTGACAGGCATGTGGGGTTGATTGACGATCTCTGAGGGTGGCGTTAGCCACGGTAGCACGACATGGCACCCAACATGGGGCAGTTTGCCAAGTAGATGTCTCAAGAGCTCGAGATAAACATATTTTGTAAATCAGCCTCCCAGTCACGGTCGTAACTACGCCGTACTTGGGTTGTTAAGCTTAACGTTTCAAAGGAAAGACAGTGTGCCTTTCTAAGAGCACTGTAACATGGCAACCCATAGGGAAATAGCCATACCTGCACATTGCCGAGCAGCCGTAAATAGGTGGCTAGATAGTGGAGGAGTAAAAACTATTAAAACCAATTTCACAGTTGCTGTAGGAAGACAGGGAGGATTGCCAGGAGAAACAATCTTCACATACATGAAAACACCAGCCGCCAGGGTGGGTGAGGTTTTTGATAAACTGCTAATACGCAAGGATCTGGAAACCATAGAGTACAGACCATATGTGTTTTCAGAACTACCCTTACAGCACTATGAACACCATAACTGGTTTGAGGGTAAATTGCGATTCCCAACTACTGAAGCCAGGCATGGACCATTTGCAGTGCAAGGGTTACCACTGCAACAGCTAGCTAAGTTTCATCCCAACAGGGACGGACCCTATGGGGAGGGACAGTATAAAATTTTGACTGTGCATTTTGACAACGTGCGTAATCGCGCCTTGGAATTTGCCTCTCAACTACCAGTAGGTCTTCAAACCCCGGTACCAATGGGAGAAGGGGGAGGAATACAATTTCAGATTATAAAAACCCTGTTAGGACAGGTCCCGAAAGAGCTGGGAGACATACCAAAGTGGTATGCAGAAAGGCTGGGACAGTTACAAGCAGCGTTTCCGCAAGTTACAGGTCTGCAAAGACAGAGAGCACTTGCAATGATACTGCCAGCAGGATGTAATCCTACACTAGAGGCCTGTGACAGCTGGGTAGCGGTGTACAGTTGGCTGTATGTACGGCTAATAGGCACACCATCCATTACAGCACTCTCCAGCATACTGAAGGAAACAATAAACACACAGGGTGCTGCAGCAGCCATGCATCTAGGGCTGGCTATTGCAGGAGGAAACTATCCCATGATAGAAGGAATAGTGATGCCCCTAGTGAGAGGGGATTCCGCCAGATTGGAGATAAGCAACCGGCTTGCACCACTCACAGAGCAGGAGAAGCGGGATCAGTTTGGGGATATAGTGACAGCAGTTTACCGTTCACTAGGAAGAGATCACCTGGGAAGAAAGCCCCTAGAAAATACTAAAAAGGAGCCCAGGGATACACAAAGTGAGAAAGGAACATCCTCTAAAGGAAAATCTGAAGGAGGTCGAAAAAAGACCTCAGCTCCCGATAAAGGAGGTAAATATAAACCTAGTCTGAATACTGTGGAAGAAGAGAGAGGAGACACCAGAAGGAGACATTCAGATGGTGAACTGTACAAATCTCCACAGGAATCACCTAGGAATAAGGGATCCTGGAATAAGAGTAGGTACTACAGTAATCGTAGGGAAGACTATGATTTCAGAGATAGAGCACAAATCAGAAGACCAGAGAGGTACAGTGATAGTGACTATGGATCATCCTCTCGTCCACAGGTAGACAAGGCACAGCAGCCTAAAAAGGAACAGAAGCAGCCTGAGAAGAAAGAGAAAAAGCAGGTTGCAGCGCTGCAAGCTAAGAATGGAAAGACCTCAGACACACAGGATCATTCCAAAAACGAAGAGGATAACTGACTGGATTGAAGTCCTTCTGGATTCCGGCTCAGACATATCCATTATAGAGACAATTCATAGAGATGCACTGGCATACATTGAAACAGAAAGACAAATTGAGATAACTACACCAACAGGACAGGTGTTAGAAAACAATACAATTTATCTAGTGACTATTCAACTAGAAGGAGAACAACCTAAGGAGATTGAAGCCTTATTTTGGGACCGATTGCACATACGACAAGGAGGCCTATTGGCACCTCGAGATTGGCCACCAAACTATGTAAGGGAAGCTCCTAGAGGTGAGGAAGTCATTAAACCAGCATTTTCACAAGAAGTTAGTAGGGATGTAGTAAAAAGATATGCAGAATCATGGGCAGTGTTGGGAGCAGCACAGCTGTATAAAAACCATGTAGGGCATGACATTGAATGTCCACCACACATAATTCCCATTTTCTCAGAGCCAAAACCTCAGAGACAATATCCCATTCCATTGCCAGCCATACCACACGTACAGACAATAATAACTCAACTGACTGATCAGGGAGTTTTATTTGAACAAGCCAGTCCCTACAACACTCCGATATTCCCAGTAATTAAGCCAGATGCCACATATAGGTTAGTCTTAGACTACAGAGAGTTGAATGCACATGCACGCACTGATGCGGTACAGAACCTTCACAGTTCTGGACTCTTGAGTAACATTCAGAGACTAAAATACAAAACTGTCCTGGATTTGGGTAATGGTTTCTTTGCACAGCCATTAGCACCAGAAAGCTATAAATATACAGCGTTCACAGCCAAGAACAGCCAGAGACAATTTAGGCGTTTACCACAAGGCTATAAGAACAGTCCAGGAACATTCTCCAGTAGGATACAGGGTCTTCTAGCAGACATACCGAATTGCTGGCAATATGTCGATGACATATACTGCACGGATGATGATCTGGAAGAGCACCTCGACAGAGTAGATTTAATAGTGAACACACTAGCATCTAAAGGCTACATATTCAATTTCAAAAAATCGCTGATAGCCCATAGGGAAGTCACATTCCTGGGATTCACACTATCAGATGAAGGGAGAGGGCTAGCGCCCCACTTTCTGGAAAAATGTGCACACCTACAGAGTCCTCGCTGCTTGAAGCAGCTACAGGCTATGTTAGGGTTGTTGAATTATGGAAGGACATATGTACCAAATTATGCAGAACTAATCAAGCCATTATATGCGCTATTAAAGCCCAATTTCCGTTCATCGGATTGGAAGATTGAACATGCAAACATCTTACATCATGTATATACTCTAATGACACAGACAGGTCCACTACAAGATAGAGACCCAGAAAAGGATTTGGAGATTACCTTAATGCCAGGGAAAAATGCATTTGCCTACACAGTTTGTAACAAAGGTGATAGCAAACCAATAGCATACAGATCCCACGTGTATACCATTCCTGAACAAAAATTTGCACCTGAAGAGAAAATACTTGCAGCAGTGCAAGTAATACTTCAGAAGGAACGCACCTTAGCGGCAGGGAAAACATTGCACATAATCACACCGATTGCACAGCTAGAAGCCACTAAGCGAGCAAGCATTCCCAATGCAAAAGCACAACATACACGCTGGGTACAATGGATGGCAACCAGAGCAGCACCAGATGTACAATTCCATTATAAAGAAGAGTTAATACCTATGTGTAATCTCGAGTGGACTATGCAAGATGAAGCTGACACAAGAGAGCCAGACATCCCACTATGGATGTATGCACAGGTTTTGTACACTGATGGCTCAGCCATACCCGCAATAGGAACAAAATCAAAATACTCTGCAGCATGCTCTGCAGTGAAAGGAAGATTCACTCACAACAATGAGTTTGAACCTTTAGATACGCAAAGTAAACACTTAGGCGACACAACAGCACAAAATGCTGAATTGCAGGGATTAGTATTGGCACTTCGACAAGTTGTACCAAAACAACCTACATTAATAGTATCTGATTCAGACTACGTCGTCAGAGCTTTTAATACAGACCTACAGTGGTGGGTACAAAACAATTTCAAAGATTCTAAAGGTAAACCTATTATGGCAAAACAGCTATGGCAGCAGGTTTGGAAAATTAAAGAGAACAATTCTCTCCTTTGGGTGACCCATACAAGAGCACATAGATCTGATCATGTGCATAGCACCGGCAACGCGCTGGCTGACTTATCCGCAAGGGAAAGGTCAACAAAACTAGTGGTAGCAGCATTGACTCGCTCAGCTACACGTATCGATGAGGACATACAGGCCTGCCTAGATGGAGGACCGTATCCCAAAGGATATCCTAATACTTATCAGTATAGCAAAACAGACAATGTAGTTAAAGTCAGCATTCCCATGAAAAAAGGAGATCCTATTCAGAGGGTTTTACCCAACCAGTCTGAAAGGACTAAACTCATAGCTTCAGCTCATGCAGGATTGTCATCTGTACATTTTGGCATGACAGCAACCACCCAGTTACTACAAGCTAGATACTGGTGGCCAGAATTGAGGAAGCAGGTGAAAAACTACATTGCTAATTGTACCACTTGTCTACAGACTACAGTGGACAATTCTAGAAAACCAAAGGAGTGTTCATTACCAAGGGCACAGGTACCATTTGAATGTATGTACATGGACCATATTGGACCACTTACACCAATAAATAAGTTTAAATACTTACTGATTATAGTAGATTCCTGTACCAGATATACCTGGATGTACCCAGAGAGAAATGCTGATTGCAGAACAGTCATAAAGGACTTGCGATTCCTATTCGCTATGACAGCAGTTCAGACCCTATATGCTGACAATGGCCCAGCTTTTACTGGTAAAGCAGTATTAGAGGCTGTGACAAGCATGGGGGCACGACTGTGCTTTTCAAATCCGTTTCGTCCACAAACAAATGGAATAGTAGAAAGAGCAAACGGACTCATCAAACAAGCCCTGACCAAATGCATTCTAGCACAAGGGGGTAACTGGTTAGAACACGTGCCTTTGGTAATGAGAAGTATAAATAACCTTCCTCGGCAATCACAATGCAATGGCAAGTCTCCTCATGAACTGTTATTTGGCATCACAATGTATGTGCCTGATCTGCATAATCCCTCCAGCCCCACAAACAGGCCAGATCAACTGCTGCTGACTACGCTGTTGAGAGACTCCCTGCAGGAGAAGGAGAAGAAGACGACTTCGGAAGAACCTGAAGAACCTACTCTGAAAGCAGGAGACTGGGTGTTGGAAAAGATCCATGATAGAGAGTCACTGGGACCCTACTACAGACCTGCAGTTCAAGTCATCGGTGTCCTAGGATCAAGAACAGTGGTAATACCGGCACTACCGCCAAAGAAGGGTACACGTCAAGTTTCAATAGCTCATCTAAAGCCAGTACCTGATGGTTACAGCCATGTATCCGAGGGAAATACAGACTCTAAATGAAACTGAGGAAGAACTTCCATTGGGACCTTTGAGGTTGAGAAGAGACAACACTACTGAAGACATGCAAAGGTCAGATAGAAGACAAAGAATATTGACATTCTGGCGTCCAAAGGGTTCCAAAATGGTCGAACAGTTTCAAAGACTGTATTGGACTCCAAGATGGAAGATGTTCTATTTGATAGTGGCGGTATTCTATTTTTTGTTGTGGTTAAGTCTTATCATTTTTTACGCCACTCTTACCACTGGACATTTTTTAACTCCAATTGCACCACACCCAGTTAGCAGCTTAGTAAATTTAACACCAATAGCGTCCTCACATGTATTGCAGAAAAGGGAATTGCAAGATAGAGATGATACCGTTTCCATAGGTATACATCCACTTCCCTTAGGCCAGTTCTGGATTCCCCAGTATAGAACGTTTGATGGGCCTTCAATGCAAATACAAGTACACACATTGTCCGTAATAGATGAATCACGTCTATTTGCACCTAACATACCCATATCAAAAATGTATAGGGATATGCTTAGGGCTAAACTTGTGACATTCACACAAGGAGCTCTTTTAGATCCAGAAGATGACATAGAAGATCTGCACAGCCTAGCAGACCATGTCTGTTATGTGAGATATTATGATACTTTTCTGTTTTACAAACATATACCAGTACGCTGGGTTAATCACACTCACTGGGAACATTGTGCAGTCCCTTTTCTATCCTCATCTCCTGAGTTCAAAGCTCAGTTTCCATACATAACTCCAGGAGTGTACAAGAAAGGGGGTTATAGGTATGAGAACCAATATGAATTTCCTCCAGAACCTAAAGACAATAAGTTTTATTGGTCAACTCAGTCAGTAGTGTATGACAGAGGGTTCTACAGGAACATGACAGAGGAAACCTGGCAAAAATCAGTGCCATTAAACTCCACATGGGGGGGTGAGCATTGGCAAGTAAGAGGGGATGACTCCTTAGACATAGCTTGCAGGTTTCCACATCTCATGTATTTTTTGAATTATACTCACTTTCAGACAACCTGTAGTGAGACTAACATATCCTTTTATTCTGATTGGGAAGCAGTTAATGGGGATTTCTGGACTTCCAGCTATAGGGAAAAAATGAAACTGAATAGCACTAAACCAATTACATATGCCTCAGGCATACCTGTCCTATGGGCAGTTCAAGCTAATGAATGTAATAGGAGAAGGTTTGGAACAAGCACAGGACCCTATAGAGCGTGGGGATCCCACAACACTTCTCAAACGTTTGCAATTTCCATAGGGAAATTGTGTCAAACCTTATCTAAAACCACACACTTGAGTGAAGTGTTAAGGAAAATAGATACTTGGGAAAAATCAGATAATTGGACTGAAATAATGCACTTAGTGTCACAAGCAGAAAACACTGAGGCAAAACGAGTAAAAAGGGATGTCAGCTGTGAGATACATACTGATTCAGACACCTGCTCATCACAAAGTGATAGTACTTCCTACACATGGAAAGAAGCAATCTTGGCTATCCATAGAATTGATCAGGAAGCGGTGAAGCAAGGATTCAAGACTGCAGATGATAATTTCTACAATCTACAGCAAGGAATATATATCTTGAGAGATGTGATTTCGGATATGATAGGCACTTTGCAACATGACCTGTCAGCAATAAGAAATGACCAACAGGCAGCATCAAGCCTTACATTAGTTACAGGATTTCTGGATACACTGCAAAGAGGAGTACCAGATTGGAATTCCATTACTTGGCCAGTACAAATGAATGCACTGAACTTAACAAAGAGAGCAAAACGCCAAGCCATGAAAAGAACTTCTTACACTCTTTTAAGTATATTGAGTAAACAATTCTTTTCTTCATCGGCATGGTTTGATGATGTTATGTCCTGGACAGTTCATGGCGTTCTGGAAATTCCAATAGCTAGCATGGCGACTATGTACTGTCATGAGTTACAATCTTGGGGTACTATGCATCGTGTAGACAACCATTGGGTACAATCCAAATATGTGGTGCCCTACACACATGCCTGCGTCACACATGAACAGCCAAAAGTGAGACTGTACTCACTTACAGACTGCATCGGCTCAGTAAGGATGCGATGCGAGGAGGTTTTACAAGTGGAAGCATGTACTGATTTAACACAGTCTGAATGTGTTTTGCAAGTGACTAATATTGGAACATTTTCAAACAGAATACATTTGCTGCCAAATGGGTCGTACATAGTCCAGTTCAATGACTCATGTTGTAGCGTTCCAATAGGTGTTACGTCATTAGTCACTGTGACGTCAGTTATAAAATGTTGCGGGAATATTCTCATTCCACCAATCCATTTGAGGCCGACTGAGCTGAAATGGCCAAAATTAGAAATGCAACATCTGTCGTTTCCAGTCTTGACACTCAGGCTGGCGCAGTTACAGAATATGCGAATTGTAATCAAAAGTACTGCACAGACTTTTGAAGAGGCAGCGGCTAGAGCCATGTCTATAACTGCCAACATCCTAGCTGATACGTCATCATGGGGAGAAGCAATAAATGCGCTGCTACAGAGCTCTACACTTGGAGGTGTGGCTGCAGCTCTGGGTGCAGTTACTAACTGGGTATCCAAAACCATCAGTGCTACAGGCGAGGGGATAATTGCTTTTGTCTCCAAGCTGGCCACTGGTCTCTCACCAATCTTGTATGTTGCACTTGCAGGAGTTTTGCTGGTCTTACTACTTACGAGCTTGAAGCAGCAGAGACATTGAGATCTATGGCTGAGAGACATATTGCTTCAACTGCTGAACTGAACCTGCACAAGCGGGTTGGTGAAGTCATTGGCTATAGAACAATACGAAAATTCTGTGACACTTTTGACTTCTCCCTAGAGTGCTTCGGAAGTGAAAAACAAGTGTTAGCGGTTTGCAAGTTTTGCAGTGAAACATCCGTACTTGTTCGCGACCTGTGGGGGCAGAAGCCATTCGACAAGAGAGCCAGAAGAAGGCATCGACATTGGCTCAAAGAGCATCGCGACGTGTGCGCAACAATTGCTCTTCATCCAGAGATATTCCACAAGGCTCCAGTTCCAATTCCAGTTTCGGTTGTGCAACCAGAGGTGAGAACCTTTGACCCCGTCCTGCCACAAGGTAATAATGGGGCTGAGTTGCAGCAAGCCGAGCAAGCTATCAAGAGGGAGTGCCCCGAGACGGGAGAATGTCTATGTGGAAATGATTCCGGCGAGGGCTCCTCTGCCGCAACCGGCTTCGCAGCGCCAGACTTTGAATTCGACGATGAGCTCTGGGAGACCATTAACAGGACCATCAATTCCTGGTTTCCGGAGATTACCTTTACGTCCTAGCTGCAGTCCGTGGGTACGCCATGGCTACTCGGTGTCTGGGATAAATAAGAGCTACTGGAGTCCACCTATCATGAGAAATCCACAGACATTGGCAATCTTAATACAAGGAAGAATTTTCAAGCATTTTCCACTTCATCCACCACGAGCCATCCTGGAGGGTGGCTTGCGCAAGTACTGTTTTCCGGCAACTGTTCCTCTTCGTTCTCAGTCAACCTACACTGCAGGGGACTATTGCAGTTGGATGAACTTGGAACATATGCAATTTGAACTTGCAATAGGTGATCTTGGGACTCACGTAATAGCATATGATTTATCACCATCGTCTCATCCTAATCCGTGGGTGGCATATTTCACTGTAAATCAATTGCTTATTGATGAATTCCCTGTAAAATGGAGCAAAAGGGCTAAGAGTCCCTTGCTCTGGAATGTAATACTGTCAGGGGTTTGTGATGTCAGTCAAGCACCTGCCTTCTATGATATGCAACCACTGGTTCGAGTGACTAGTGTCACCGGATATAATGCATAGATTTTTATGTATTTTTCTTCATATGTTATTATGCTTCATGATTACTGCCTTCATGTACTAGACAATAGTCTTGGGGGGGTGTCGTGTATTTTAAGCATTATTTGAACAGATATCAGCATTATTTTAGGTGTTTTGAACGTTTTAGCATTAACAATTGTAATCTTTCTGAGAAGTGTTCATTGCACTGCAATAGCTGCGCAGACTCACTGAGCTGCCTCACTGTATAATGCTGGAGCAAAAAATGCTTTGTCATCATGAGACATTGTCTATCACATTTCGCTATGAATATGGCAAGAGGCTTCCGAGAGGATGTACATATATGGACTTCTGCCAGGAAAAACCAAATAAGGAACTGCTTCCCAGTTCCTCAGGAAAACCCATTTTTGGACATTACTTTGGCAAAGTCACGATGACTGGGTTTTTGCAAGTCACTGTGACATTGAACATTTGAGGGAAATTCCAGGCAAATCCAAAGTATAAATAAGGGCTCCTCTGACACTGACAGGAGGACGCAGGAACGCAGCGACGCAGGAGCGCGGACGACGCGAGAGGCCTGGAACTTCAACGCACGGGGCTGGAGGGACTTGAAAGGAAGCAGGCAGCTGAAGACTCGCTGAGCAGTTGTTTACCTTCGAAGACTGAAGCCAACCGCAGACGCTTCCTGGCATTGAGAAACTAGAGCAAAGTTCACGATAACTTTTCAGAACTCACCGCAGATTAAAGCAGATGTAAGTTTCATGATGAATGTACTTGCTATGCTTGTAATGTGATTTGCCAAACACGAGGAAATGTTATGACGTATTTTTACGCAACAGTATTACTTGCACTAGGCATAATTGGATACGCGTTAACAGTAGGTTTAGGGATTTTAGGATATTATTTGTACAGCTCAATAAATATATAATCTTTATAAACCCAGTGTAAGTGATTTGTGTGGGAGTCCTCTATGAATTTAAACAAATGTAAATATAACAAAATATGTATCTCTTGGCAAAAACACCCAAAAAATTAGCATGTACCTAGCAAACTGATTCTCAGTGTATAAAAGGGAGAATTCGCGAGCTCCTGGTTCAGTAACACTAAGAATTAGGCTTCGTCATAGACGGAAACAAGGCTCAGCCTGCTGCCAAGAAACTTGACAGGCAGGTGGGGTTGGCGACAGTCTATGAGGGTGGCGACAGCCACGGTCACATGACAGGCTTAAACTCCCCAGGAAAAAGATGGAAATTATGACTTTTTCTTAGACAGGAAAACATCCAGATAATGTTGCTACAGGAAACCCACCTGAGAGTTGAGGATGCTAGATATCTATCATGTCAGGGTTACACAACGATATACCAAGCGAATGCACGAACGAAGAAAGCAGGAGTGGCGATTATGATAAAAAATGATGTGAGATTTGAGGAAAAGGGCAGGCTTAAAGACCCGCAAGGTCGATTTTTGCTGATAAAAGGGCTTTGTCAAGGTGAATTGATCACGATTGGGTGCATATATGCCCCGAACACTGGGCAAAATGATTTCTTGAAGGCGATGATGTCTAAACTGAGAGGTTTTGGGGAAGGTGATGTGATTCTGGGTGGAGACCTTAACAGTGTGTTTGATAACCAACTAGATAGATCAACTAATATTGGTTCAGGCGTTTGATTATATCGCCCCCACTCTTTGGAATGCACTTCCTCCTGATCTGAGGAGACAACCCTCCCTGGCTTGCTTTAAAAAACTGCTCAAAACATGGCTGTTCTAATTGTCCTTCTATGTCTCGCACACTAGTTTAACCCTCGTTTGCTTTGCTTTTTTTGTCTCTTTATTCTTGAGAGCGCACTGATGCCCACGGGTTTGTCTGCGCTATACAAGTGCAAAGTAAAGTAAAGTAAAGTTGAGTGGAGCTGAAGATCACATTAAAAGGGAGAAAGAGCTGAAATAGAGATACCAATCAGAGGGGTTTAACGAGTGGAGAAAATTAAAGTAAGAGCCAGAGTACATGCAACAGAGAAGGTGATGAGAGCAAATTTGTGAATGTCAGGGAGGTGCAATTGACCATTGAGTGCTAAAGTGCAAATGTGTTGTGAGAACAATATGGAGCGGTCATAGAGAACACCAAGACAATATGTAAAAGAGGAAAAGCAAAGAGTCAGATGGGGAAGTAAAGCAGAGGACAGCGAGGTGAGGCGAGGAGGCAAATAGATACCTTTTATAGGATTGATTAAGTTGGAGGAAGGGACATGGAGGTTTTGGCTGCAGTAAGGTGGATTCAAGGAGGGTTAGGAGGAAATTGCACTGTGAATAAGTTGAGCACTCCAACTCGGAGGGCTGAAGAGCGGGTTCCAGGTGTTGCAGCATGTTTTAAGTCGGTATCCATCAAATATCTGGAAAAAGGAAAAACAAAACCAATTTTCTGATTCTGTTATGGGCAGGCAGGAAGGAAACTCTTGAACCCTTGTAGGTGGCCTGAAATGTCTACATGGACAAAGTGGTATATGGAAATGTTTACTTTGTCACCTTCAATATAAGGGTTTAATTTAAGTCTGTAATATGTTCCCTTTGCAACCTCTACGGATCTCTAAATCAAAATGCTGTACCTCGCAGGGACCTACTGGTATCTCAGCATCTTTGAGGTCTAGAGACCCAGACAACTG
>JAVHNH010000053.1:0-12743 GCA_034783935.1 Desmognathus catahoula
ACAACGGCTTCCCAGGAGATAAACCAGACACCCTGCCAGCCCCATCAGCCCACTCCTGTGAGGGGGGGGGGGGTTGGGTGCGCCACAGACAAGGCCATTTCGTTGCTCTGAGGCGGCAGGTTTCCCTACAGAGATGCCAAATCGGGTTCCCGCGCAGAGAAACCGGTTGTGCAACTCATGGCCCGACCTTGCCGTGTCAGCCTACTTTTCCAAGCCAAGCCAGCCAGGCCCGAGAACAGGGGGGGGGGGGGGAAGACCACGCAAGCGAGGGGCCCTAGCACACTAACCGTGCAGGCACTGTCGAAGCATACGGGGGTAGGCTTCACATAGTGTAACCTATGTGCAGTGGCTACAGTGTACACGTCTACCATTGAGAACTCCTCTCACACGTTCCAGTGACTGTATCACGCACCCGAGCAGGCTTCACATTGCAGATGGGAATGGGCTCGCACACACACCCTAAGCTAAGCCTAGCCAGGATGGGACGCGCAGGGATGGGGGATGCAGGAGGGGGACCCCCAGACTCACTAGCTGAGCCCAGGGCAGCGAGTTACCATACATATGGACATCGTAGGACCCTCCCGAGGACCCTCCCCACCTTACCATACTGAACCAGGGGGTCGCACATGACCCTGCAGCAACTAGGGGCACCCAGGGGAGCACCCTAACCCCTATGCTACACAAACATTCGCCCAGCCTAGGGGTCCATTTGGCCCCTAACTGGCAAAAAAAAAAAAAAAACACGCTCACAAGACAGACGGCCCTCACAGAAGGGTTGAAAGATTGTGAACCTCTGGCAAAAGGAGATGAAATGGATTGCCTTGATAGTCAAAAAGGAATGGATGAGGTGGTTGAGACAAGTGACAAGTTTTCCTATTTTTGCTAAACAAGCGACTAAAAAGTTAGGTAACTTGAAAGGAATAGAACAGGCTGCAAAAAAAGTAAAATTGATTCAATGGTAGAACTGGTGCATGGGAATGGACGAAATGAAAGAGGGGTGAAAAAATGCTTAAAGAAAAGCATTGCTCAGGAAAAAATAAAGCGCTAAGGCCTGTTATGAAGGGCACTGATAAAGCGCCTATGAAAGAGAAAAATAGCCTAATAAACTGGATAGATTGTGTGACTGAAGTACAGAAAGTGAACACGAAGGATAAAATGAGCTTAAAGGGTAAGACATCGTACTTCGTACCAACTGTTAACAGGGCAAACAAACAGTCCAATCCTATCTCCTTTAATAGACCTGCTTTCTTGGCCGTGTGTGCTCGGTATTTTACACTTAATAAGATTACCACGTATGTTGTTGAACGTGTTGCTTTTATTGAATCTGAAAGAGAGTGTGGAGATATTACGGTAATCACGTTCACTGAAAGAAAATGGGCTGAAGTGGTCTGGCGATGTACAGATGAGTTTCATAAATTGGGGATTAATGTGTTTGAGAAACGAGAGGAATGTATTCCCGACCCAATCTATGAAAATCCGTTAACTATGAGAGACAGAGTACTGGCAAGACGACCATTACCCCCAATTCCTAGCCTATACGTAATCACGAGTGATGACCAACTAGATGAAACGGAATATGAATCCGTTCTAGAAGAAAGCTATTAGCTCAGTTGAGGGAGATGACTCCAACCAATTGTTAGAAACAGATTAACTTAAGAATGACCAAATTAAAATAGTCTCTTGGAATAGTGCGGGGTGGTGGAGAAAGGGAGGAGTATCTAAACTTCCAAAACATCTTGAACAAGCACACATCTACCTAATCCAAGTAACATGGGCACAGGTCCCAATCCACATTGATGGTTTTCTCTGTCTGTCCCAGGCTGCAACCCCGTCTCGGTTTGGTCATGCTAAGGGAGGGTTATTGATTGCAATTAGTAGTGAAATGAATTGGGAAATAGTTGAGAGTGATGATACAATGGAAGGCATACTGTTGGCAAAGTGCCGAATGAATAATATGCAGATGAATACTCGAAATATGATTTACCTGTACTGTATATACATTAACCCACTTGTTTTGAAAACAAACAAATCATTGGGTGAAAAATATTGATATGCTGTTCAGTGAACACAGAGCTTGCACCTCTAAAACATGTGTGTTGGGGCGACTTTAATGCTATTACAGACTACAACAAAAATGCAATAGGGTAACCACAATTGATTATTTTGTATTCCCGTTGGAAGATTTTTGTATCATGAATAACTTTAAAGTCTCACAGATGATCTATGGTGACCACATACAATTGTGTTAACAATGAATTGTTATAAAATAGATTATGAAAGTATTGCTGTAGCAAAGGGTTATATTAAAAAGGGTGTGGTGGTCAACTGGGGTAGATGTGATAAATTGATTTTTAGTGACACACTGCAGAATATAATCTCTAGACTGTCTCAAAGTAATGGGGATGTGTCCCGTGAGCCAATCTCCCTTCTTGAGGTAATATGTGAAGCAGTTAAAGATTTATGGTACGAAAAGAAAGTAGGGGTGACCCGGCAGAGTACCTGGTTTGACAACGAATGTTGGGTCTATAAGAGAAAGTTCAATAGGGACCTTTGTTTATGCACTGATAAGGTTAGGAGAAGGAACCTATTTAAGGAAAAAAAAGCTTCTGGAAAAAGAAGAATGTATATATTGACAAACAATGGGATAGATTGGATGCAGTGTTTAATGGAAATGACACCAGAAAATTTTGGGAGTACATAAACACTATAATCAATAACAGGTGTAAGGCACCAGACGCTTGTGTAATAAAAAAGGATTGGGAAAATCATTTATCTGAGGTATTTAAGGGGACAGAAGTGACAAATGGGACAACCTACAGTTATGATCCTATGATTGTTCCATTATTTACTGAGCATAGTATTATGAATTCACTTACTGCGGTAAACAACTCTCGAGCCTCAGGCCCTGATGGAATCCCAGGGATCTTGTATAAGAATAATGCCAGGGACTGGGCTCCTTATCTCGGTAATGCGTATAATATGGTGCTTAAGCATGGAAAGGTCCCTAAATCATGGAAAGGTTCATTGGTCCTCCAGAAAGGTGATAAAGTGATCCGAAGTCATATAGACTGTGATCTATGACAGATACGTCTTCTAAAATCTTCGCAAAATATATACTGACCTTCCTAGTGCAGTGGGTCGATTTATTTATTTTATTTAAAAAGTATTATATAGCGACTACGGACCGTAGCCATTAAGCCACTTAAACATAACAATGATGAACATGGGCTCCTCCCAGATACCCAAGCAGGATTCAGAAAGGAGTATTCCACTGCTCACCAAGCATATATCCTAAATTTTATGGTTCCGAAATATATAAACAAGGGTGCGAAATTATATTGCTGCTTTGTAGACTACTCTGCAGCGTTCGACTCTATACCCAGGGACAGGCTATGGTCGAAACTGGAGAAGTTAGGGATACCACTAATGATTATTTATCTTATCAGAGAACTGTACAGTGGCAACTGGTCTAGAGTCCGCTATACAAAAACCAACAAACTGATAAGATAGCAATTAAACGTGGGGTTCGCCAGGGGTGTGTACTAGCCCCGTTACTATATAACATATATGTCAGTGACATGAATCAAGTACTATCAACTAAAGCGGGGTTATCATCTAAAATTAATGGGCAACTAGTTAGTAACTTGGTGTATGCCAACGATTCTGTTATCATGGACCTGACAGTAAGTGGCTTGCAGGTTAAAATTAATGAATTGCGTCAATACTGCAGGGAAAATGGTCTGAATATAAATGCCCAAAAAACAAAAACAATGATTTTCTCTAGACAGAAAGTGTGTGCCTCCTACATTAGCCTCATGAATGAGAAAATTGAAAATGTCCAAAGCTATAAATATCTGGGGTATACATTTGAGTCTAGTGGGAAATGGGATTTGAATATTAGTGAACAGATACTAAAAGCAAAAAAAGTTGTTGGTGGACTTAAATTGTTCCAGCGTGAATGTGAAGGTCACTCCATACTTCCTGTTTTGCATATATATAAAACTAAAGTACAGCCAATTCTTACATATGGAGCTGAGATTTGGGGAAAACAGACATAAAATCTACTTTTGAGGGGGGGAGGACAAATTGTAAGATTACTCTTTGGTTTACCACCTACAGTGACGCTTGTAGCAGTCTCCATGGAGTTGGGATAAGAAACACAACACATCTGTCTCAGCTAATGTTTTTAAAATTGTCACAAATTGAAGAGTTCGTCAGTGGTAACTTTAGCAAAGCAATGTTATACTGAAATCGAGGAAACGCAATGGTCCAGTACTAATCATTTGTTACAAACTAGGATGTCGCTTGTGAAAGAATGGGATACGACTGATTTATGGCAATGGGAAGGGACTAATGACTGGTGGTATAAAAACGTTTGGGCAAGTACACTCCGCAAACATTGTATTGCAAAAGATGTTAAATGATGTGGTGAGTTAAGGTTACTAAAGCGTCTTTTGGAGGCAATAGATAATGAGAAACTCCATATGGCCCAAACCTACGTGTCAGAATGTCCTACATTGTTGGCTGGGTTTTATTTTAGACTACGCACAGGACAGTATGAAATTGTTTTAAAGAGAAAGAGGTTGGAAGAAAATGGTGGGTTGTCTTGCTATTGTAATAGCTTGATTGATAACCTCATGGGGCATATTCTTTGTAAATGCCCGGAAAAACTAACGCTAAGAATGAAATGGCTAGAGAGGTTTATCCCTTTTTGTAATGAAGTCTCAGTTGATACTAGTATGATAATACTCATGTCTATGACGCTGACTAGTGATATATCCTGCATTTTAAGTTTTTTGAGAGAAGCTAACATTGTAAAAATTGAAAGAATTATGAATATGGTTGTAAAAGTATGAATGTATGCATTTCTTTTATACATTTGTTTGTAATAAAGTACTTTCACTACTACTACTACCACCGAGGCCATCACCTTTGTGAAAACCCTCAGGCAGGGAACAACACGAAGGGAAAAACCCGTAACTGGTAATGCGAGCCCATTGGTCACACACCGGAGGAACAAAAGATGGGAAAAACCCGTAACTGGTAATGCGAGCCCATTGGTCACACACAGGAGGAACAAAAGATGAGGAGGCCTGAAAGCCTTTGGTAGAATGCATCTTGCAAACCAGGGAGACCAGCCAGTCTCCCGATGGCGGGACCTCTGGAGTTGAAAAGTTGTCAAACTTGCAGAATACTCTCAGAGGAAGTGATTAGGCGTG
This sequence comes from Desmognathus catahoula, assembly GCA_034783935.1. Lineage (NCBI taxonomy): Eukaryota > Metazoa > Chordata > Amphibia > Caudata > Plethodontidae > Desmognathus > Desmognathus catahoula. The sequence continues at coordinate 5,220 of JAVHNH010000053.1, forward strand.
CTCTGATTGAGAATGGTTCTGAGAATCGTACGGTTTTTGTGATGAAGAATCGAGAATAGTAGTCGAGGCCCAATTGGGTGGCGACTACCTCGATAGCCCAAAGGAGCTTGTCCACCTCCTTCTGTAAGATCCTACAGCAGGGCTGCCAAAGACGGCGGCGAGATGGAGGAAGAGTCAGGAGATACAGGCTGAAACCATTGTAACGAGAGGACAAAAAAAGAACTTAGTGACAACTCTTCAAGAACCTAACAGCTGCATCCTCCCCTTCACCCCCCCTCCACGTCCCCCACCTGAGATTAGTGAGGGGGGACCAAGGTGGTCATTTTCATTTGTCATCCCTCCTGTAGGGGAAACGACAATGAGATCCGGAGTCCTTTCTGGAGGCGGCGATCTGTCTGTTCCCTGGTGAGAAGAGCAAGATTGGTGACTACCACAGTCCCCGAAGCCTTGAAAAGGCTGACCCTTCTGCTGCCGAAACCAACCGTATCCCAAGGGCTGAAAGGACGAAGCAGAAGAGGCCAAAGGAGGTGGTTTAGCGGAAGAGAACCCCGAGTTACTTGACCGTAGCTTCCCCTTCCTTACATCTATCCAACAAGGTGTTAGTATAACTCTGAACAGAGATGACCCATCGAAAGGGAGATCCAGAACCTTAGCCTGGGCTTATGGAACTAAAGAAGAGGCCTGGAGCTGCATGTAAACAACCAATTGCAACATAAAGTGATGGCTGGAAACGCTTGAATAAATCTTTTTCCACTGGGAACACCACAAGGCAGGTTTCCAAACCATCGTTTACTTGCCTTTATGTGTCATTACTTCCAGAGTGAGGCCAATATGCAAATCAGTTCTGACACCACCAATAGCAGCAGTCAAGACCCGAACTGGGCCGAAACTGGTCTGGGGGATTGCTTATGATCTTGTGCTGAAAGAGTGAGAGCCATAGCAATTCGGGTCCGACTGCTACCATTGGTGGTGTCAGAACTGATTTGCATATTGGCCTCACTCTGGAAGTAATGGCACATGCAGGCCAAAATAAATGATGGATGAAAAGCGGCCCAGAGGTGTTCCCAGTGGCTGAGATTATTTCAAGCTTTCATCCATCAACTTTTTTTGTTTTTGCTTTGTAAACAACCAATGCCATGCCACGAGCAGAGGTGTCAACCCTATGAGCTGTGGAGTCAAGGAACATAATGCCACATGCTGAGCCTCAAGGCCCTCTTGGAAGGTGGTTCGCCAGGACTTGGGAAAATGCTTAGTGAAAAACAACACGCCAGATAAAATGGCATAATTAGTGTAGGCCAGAATGGCATCAGCATTGGCCTGACGCAGTTGAAGAGACTAGTTTAAGTAGACCTTAATGAAACGATCAAAGACTTTTTGGTCTTTAGAAGACGAAACTGACTGAAGGGGAGGGAGGAGGAGGGAAGGGAAGGGACCGCAGAGGCAGCTACTGCTGCAGATCCCTCTTTAGCCATTAATTATTAACTAGTTTCAGAAAATGATATTTGACAATTGCCAAGAGGTAGAGGCCTGCTTAAACTTAAAGGCAAAATAAATTAATAGAAACTGCCAAAACCTTTAGCTGCATGCTAAAATAGAAGGAAAGAGCAGGCCAACGATCTACACACCAAGTCCCAGCAGAGTCAGACTTATAACGTGCATCCAAACATATGCTCAGCACCGGACCAGAATGGAGATTAGCCAAAATAGCGGACCTCAGATCCCTCACATCAGCTTGCAGTAGATTAGCAAGAGCATCAGTAGACTGGGATAAATGGGCCCCGAGAACCCCCGAGGAGGAAGGGGCTGAAGGAGACACATCAAGCTGGAACCAATTCATAACTTCCCTAAATACTGAAAAGATTTAGCTGAAGCTAGAGATTCTGAAGACTCATCCTCCTGAGGTGAAGCCAGGGGAGCTGAGCCAGGAACATCTGAACCCAGGACCTCAAACTCCAGATGTGAGCGAGAACCCAAAGAAAGAGGAGGCACTGGTGAAAGAGGAGGGTTAGCCGGTACTCCCGAAGAGAAGAGGGAAGGTGAGCAGCCACCGCCTCCGAAATCATGTCCTTAAAGAACACCTTCATGCAAGGCGTTTGGAAGAACATCTGAAGAGTCAGAAACTGGAGCAGAAGTGCTTACGGTCCTTCCTGGGCACATGGCTGGAGAGTGGACTCTTCTTGCCACGCCCCAGAACCTGACTTCCAATGGAATCCGGGACCGGATGATGATGATGATAATGATCTCCCCCCCCCCCAGCGACGAACGCGACGTGTAATTGACCGGATGTATAAAGTCGCAGGCCAGGCAATCCGCAGTTGTATCATCTGGGCCCAAGCGCTTTCAGTGCTTGGGCCCAGATGTGTGGGGATCCACGAGGAAGAGGCCTCCCCACACGACGTGCAATTACGGAAGTCCAGAGGCATGGAAACAGAAACCCGACAAAAAGCGACCAACATGCATGCGAGGTGGGACTGAAGGTAATAACAGGTAAGAAAAAACCTAAAAAAGGGAGGCGTAGAAAAACTATGGAGTCACGCAGGGAAGCATCTGCACTGTGCCACACAGAGAAAGGTACAGGAGTGTGGGGTGCTGCGCATGTTAGGGGCGAGGCAGGGGTTGGTGGCTGCACATGCGCAGTCACTGGATTCGGCTTCCTTTTACTAGGCGGAGCTTGTGCTTCTTTGAGAAAGTGCATCATGGGGCCAGCAACAACCTTTCGGAGGGTGAAAGAAGGGGCTGGATGACAGAATGGAAGGGGTGCATGACCGGGATCATTGGCTGCAAGAAAGTTTACACGCTGGAAAAGGAGACAAACATTCCCTGGGACGAGACTGTGTCAGACATTCCCTACAGCCAACCCATGCATAAAATGAGGATTTCTGGAATGTTTCCGATAGGAAAAGGGGAAAGCACTGACACGGTACTTTAGTGGGTGAACAGGATCCGGACGGTGGCTTAGTCAGCAAGAACCAAATTCACACAAAAATGAAAAAAATCCTTCACCTTTAAGACCAGGAGAAGATGCCAAACTGAGGACAGAAGAAACAGAGTGAGTCTTTGGGTTGATGGGCTGATTTGAGGAAATCAACGAGCAGTGCATGGTCTTACTAAACCTGTCTGCAGACTGGCAACTGCCATTCTCAAGAGAACAAGAAACTAATTGGCTGAACAAGTCGCTCCTGTCCCCAGTACATGTTAATATGCCCTCATCCCTCTAAATTAGACTCAGAATAATTTATTTGCCGATAGAACCTCAGGCAGCCACCGATGTGCAAATACAAGAGGCTGTGTCTACCTGCGGCAGTAGCAGTGCAGAAATGACCAAGGAGCTCCGGAGCTGTGCTCACTGAGCAAACAACTGTTAGACCAGTTACAACTGAACTTTCAGCCACCAGAGGTCAGCCCTGGAGGAAATGGCAAGCCCAAGGGCCCCACAAAGTGTCAGAGCCCAATGTAAAAGACACCTACCTCTACCTGGAATAATGATACAAAGCAGCAAGAATGACTAGAGATATGGAGGAGTGAAGCCAGGCAGTATGTGCAACCCAGGTTGGTGACCTGAGGTTCAGGTGAGAATTCAAGCTACCACCTGGAGACGGCATTGAGGAGTGCAACCTACAGTCCGGTAACAGTGGCCCCAATTGGGGGGGGGGAGGAACGCTGTTGAGCGTGCCGAAGATGGCCACCTTCTGTTGGGGCTCCCGCAACGGCACGTGCATCCTTCAACATCCTGGCGCGAGAGCCCAAACAATCCCCACATTGCCAGATTGGGACCCCCCCCCGCTACCTGGGGACCCGATAGGAGTGTTTTTTTATTCGCACCTTGCCCGGATGCCCTGAGGCAGTGAGAGGGGCCTATTGCCGCATGGGTGCTGGTGGCGCTGCAGTGAGCTGCGGGGCGGTGAGTGGGGAACCCAGCTGGGCCCGGAGTTGTTGGGGCTGGAGCCCTTGGACTGGGTTGCTGCGGCGCGGGGCCCCGGTGCTGGTGGGCTCGCGGGGGCCTGTGGTGAGGGCTGCCAGGGGCCACGTTGGTTTGTGGGCTTTGGAGCCGGGCTTGTGCAGGTGCTGCCGCGGCCGGGCTGCTGTCGGGGTTGCAGCGCAACTAGCGCTGGGCTCCAGGGTGCGGAGGTGGCTGCTGGGCTGGCAGTGGTTGATGGGCCCTGGCAGGGGGCTATGTTGTGGCCTTCCCCCCCGCCTTCTTTTTCCGCCCTCATGGTGCCTTTGTTGCCACAAAAACATACTGAACTGCTGCCTCCACTCGGCACACTACTAAACAGTGCGTAGCACGCCCTTGTGCCTGTGTGGGCTCCTCCATTGCATAGCGTTCTGTACCTGTTTGAACACTTAATGGCTTACATTGAGTGCTGTTTATGCTGAGGGTGCTGGTCTCATACTCTGCCTGATCCCCGGCCACCATGGGGAAGAAGGGCACCAAGCGTCAGAGCACGTTGGATTCAGGGGTCTGGCTCACAACAGCCTCTGACTGAAGCTACAGAAACTCCCTCTGATCAAATGATATAACATGTTTACTGAGCTGCAGAGGGGCATAGCTCAAATTAATACAAAGCTGGATGATCAGGGCACCAGTCTGGCGGGTCTGCAGACGGCGGTGGACTCTTTAAACATGCACTCAACAGACAGAGTCGAAACTGGACGATGCAGAGTCCAGGCTGTTGGATGTGACTGCTAAGTTGAAAACTGCTGAGGAGAGGGTAGCTGAGCTACAACATAAACAAGATGACCAGGAGGGTCACTCATGGAGAAACAACCTGAGCATCCTTGGCCTGGACGAGTCCTGCTCTGCTAGGCCCATGGAGCCCTTCATCGAGGAAGTACTTAAGAAGCTCATTGGCTCAGAGGGCCTCTCCCCTACGTTTGTTGTTGAAAGAGCCCACCGGTCACTTCTGGCTAAGCCGGCCCCAGGCGCTCCTCCCCGGCCGATGATAATAAAGCTCCTAAACAACAGAGACCGGGATGCCATTCTGCGTGGCGCACGCGAGAAAGGAGATCTCTGATATAAGACTCAAAAATTTCTATATTCCCCAATTTCACTTTTGCCGTACAAACGGCTCGTAAGGCATTTCTGGATGTGAAAGATACCCTCCGCCATCATGTGGTGCAATACTCAATGCTTTATCCTGCCCCTCTCCGAGTAATGTGGACCGATAAGATCAGGTTGTTTGATGACCCTACTGCAGCTGAAACTTTCTCTATGGAAAACGTGGGTGAGCTACATCGCAGGCAGACTAGACCTGCTGGTGCTCCCTCTAGACGCAGGAGGAGGGCGCGCAACAGGACACTGAGCTCAGTGGCCTGGCTGGAGTACTGGGCTCACATCCGGAACTGTCGGATGACGATCCCGTTTGTTCCTAGCAACGCTTGAACGGAAATGGAGAAATGCCATTTCCATTACTGCCCAGGAGCGAAGTTCATGATGTCGACATTCAGAATGAATAAAGACAAGTGCTCCCCCTGCTGCTGAACGTTTAGCAATGATACTTGCACTCTAGTGAGTGGAGCAGGTCGTTTTGTGTTGCTGGTGGCTTCTGGTGACATTGGCTATCCTTTACTCCGCTTTAATGTCTTGTTACCTTCGAGGCACAAGGGCAATGGTACTTCAAATTAGTTAATTATGTAACATAGAACGAAGAAAAGGGCTCCTTCTGCTGATGTGATGTCAAAAAACTGTCGTGCCTAACCTAGGAGCGTGCCAAGCGGTAGCCCCCCCCTCCAAGCGATCGCTTGTGTTCTGTGTGGTTGTAATTTAAGTGTTTAGTCAGTATGTGTTAGTTTAGTGTTGTATGAATGTGTGGGGCTGTCACTGGATGTAAGTTTGATCTCATCTGGTGTGGGTGGGTAATTTGGGAGTAAATGGAGTTTTATTGGAAGTAGGTTAATTGTTGTGGAACAGGTCAAAGATCGCAGGGACAATGTAGATGTATATAAGGTGAAAATGCTGTTGAGTAACAGTATTATGGATGAAGCGGGGGTGGGGAAGGGATGTCGGGGGAGGTGAGCGGAACTGATAAGATTTGGCTATGAGTTCTAAAGGTGTGGGGCAAATGAGAATAATGACATGGAATGTGAGGGGTTTAAACTGTCTAAAATGTTCATCTAAACGATTATTATTTCAGCAACACACACAGCGGTTCAGAACTATGGATAGCATCTGCATAGAAATACATTGTGCCTAGTAAGCCTACAAGGTGCAGCATCGTAAAGGCGCACAACCAGAATGGTCTCGGCTGGTGCATGCACAATTATTTCACCAATTTCAGACAACACAAAGTGCCAAAAAGAGTAATCTGTGGACATTTCCATACATAGAGCCTGATTACGAGTTCTGTTGGAAAAAAAACCTCGGTAAGTATTACCAGGGATTTTTACATTTAGAACTAACTTGTAAAAAAAAAAAAAAAAAAAGGGCTAATAAGTCAAAACCGTCGATGTAGAAACCATTGGTAAATACTGATGGGTTTTACAACACCAACAGTTTTGACCATCCCCCTTGTAAAAACTGCTGGTAAGTGCAAGATTTCATCCCCACACTTACCGATGGTCGTCCCCCCCCCTCATATGGGCCAAATTGGTACTTTTGGGGGGGCTGGAGTGAAAGTTAATAGGTGCAAACCCCTTTTTGGGGCCCCAGGGGTGATTAGGAACATTGCCACCACCTCCATAGGTGGTGGCAAGATTTCTACACTTACCGATGTTTTTTTCAACTTTTTACAAAGTTGGAAAAAACTCGTAATTGGCACGGAACGGAATTGACGGTATTTACTGTCAATTCCAGTCCCTACTGTCCTAACCAACTTGTAATTAGGACGGTAGTTTACAAAGTTGTAAAAACTGTCGGCAACAGAGATAATGACGGTTTTTACAACTTTTTGCCAAGTCGTAATCAGGCCCCAAGTGTACAAAGTTAGAAAAGGTGCTCGACAGCAGGGGCACTAGCTGTCCGCGTCAGGAATGAACCTGGCTATATGTACAGGTGTCATGCAAAACCTTGTCAAAACTGTGATTTGACTATCATCCCAACACCAAATACAAGAAATGTGAAGACAGTCCTCTGCGTGTAGTGTGTGTGCTCGCTTTTTTTCGCCAGCTAGGGACCGAATGGACCCCTAGGCTGGGCTGTGTAGCATAGGGTTTAGGGCATTCCCTTGGGTGTCCCTAGTAGCTGCAGGTGTCCAGTGCGACCCCTGTCCAGCGTGGTAAGGTGGGGAGGCCCCTGGGTGGGCCCCTAAGTGTCCTTAGGTACCTGGAAGTAACCCTGCCCTATTCGCAGCTAGTGCATCTAGGGGGTCCCCTCCAGCAACCCCATCCCTTGTGCACCCCCCCTGGCTAGGTTTTTGCCCAGGGAACGAGCAGGGACCAAGTATAGACTGTCCCTGTTCGCGTATGACTGTTAACTTGGGCGGGCCGTGGATCGGGCCCTGCTCACGGCAGATCGGGCCTTTTCATTGGAGTCTGAGGATTCCGTGGATCGGGCCCTACCGCGAGCCGCCCATGTTAAAGATAGGC
>JAVHNH010000055.1:0-12473 GCA_034783935.1 Desmognathus catahoula
ATTAGTAAGCCATAACCACGCTTGCCTCCTACTGAGGTGGTGGTAATAATGAGCAATGAGGCAACCATGCTAGCCTCCTACTGAGGAGGTGGCAACACTTGAGCTGGGGATAGTAATTAGTAAGCCATAACTACGCTTGCCCCCTACTGAGGGGGTGGCAACAATGAGCAATAAGGCAACAGCTAGAATATATTAATTATTAAGCCTTAAGCCTTAACCACGCTAGCCCCCTACTGAGGGGGTGGTAACAATGAAGCAACTGTGAAATGAATAATGGATAAGAGCCACACTTGCCTCCTACTGAGGGGCTGGTGACAACAATAAGTGGAAAAGAGACTGATGACCATGTACCATGTTGTTCATTCCCGGTAGAGGTAGAAAGGTTGAAAAACAGCAGTTAAATAGTCCAGTCCAGTTAAAGATAAAATTAAGGTCACAAGTGTTACAAGAGGAGCCACGCTTGCACTGATAACCAAACTTGGTTAATAGTGGGGTGGCAACAAGGATGTGAGGCTGTAAAAATATCACTACTAAAAGTACATCTGTATGAATGAGGATCAGACTGCTTGAAATGTGCTGTTAAGCGCCTTGTCTGCGGACCTGCGCGGCCTAAGACGGCCAAAGACGCTCACAGAAGACTCTGTGGGAATCCGTGGTTCGATGTGTGCGTTCTCCTCCACCGCTAGTTTGTGGAGTTAACTATTCAGGTGGACCAAAGAAGCAAGAATAGAAAGAGAGAGCAAAAAAGAGCTGACCCCTATCGTCCATATCAAAGATATATACCTCCTGAGGTTAGAAACACTGATGGAACTGAACCTATGCAGATAGGTAGTATTAGAGGGCCTGTTTCTGCACAAGAGAAAGAGAGGCGAAGGAAGGAAAGGCTCTGCTATTACTGTGGGGAGCCTAATCATATTATTCCCCATTGCCCAAGGTTATCGGGAAAAGCCAACGCCCGGTGAGTTCACGAGGAGACTCCCTGGGTGCTTTCAGACAAGATCCTCATTTTGTAGGCACTGTAATTAGTGATGCCCCTTCGGCACCTCATCTCTACATTCAGATCACCCTGAAGGTCAATGAATTTAAAGAAATTACCACTAGAGCATTGGTTGATTGTGGGGCCAATGGTAATTATATGGACAGGGCTTTTCAGGTAGCTAATACTATACCGATCAGAAAGCGACGAACCCCTGAAACAGCTATGTCAGTGGATGACTCTCTTCTAACTTCAGGGCCAATAGAAGAAAACACTGTTCCTTTGCTTGTATCCTTTCAAGACATCAGCAAGGAGGAACAGTTTGACATCATTGGTACTCCCACTTTTAAAGTGATTCTAGGGATGCCCTGGTTAGTTAAGTGGAACCCCAGTATTGATTGGGTATCTAGGACAGTAAGAGTGGAAAAAACAACCCCATGTTATGTCAATACTACTAGTTCAGTGGTGGCAGAAAAATACCCTGACTTGATCACTGTCTTTGATGCAAAGGAGGCTGATGTCTTACCTCCACATAGAGAATATGATTGCCAGATCAATCTCATTCCAGAGGCTAGTATTCCTTGTGGCAGGATATACGCATTGTCTACTAAGGAAGATATAATACTAAAGGAGTACATCAAGGACAATTTACAAAAAGGGTTTATTAGACCATCTTCTTCACCAGCAGGGGCCCCTTTGTTCTTCGTCCCCAAAAAAGATTGTGATGAGTTGAGACCTTGTGTCGACTTCCGCCTTCTCAACTTGATCACTATTAAAAACAAATACCCTTTACCCTTGATACCAGTTTTGTTAGACCAAATTCAAGATGCTAGATGGTTCTCCAAGATTGATCTGAAAGGGGCTTATAACCTTATAAGAATGAGAGAGGGGGATGAATGGAAAACAGCTTTTAGGACAGCTCATGGACATTTTGAGTATTTAGTCATGCCATTTGGACTCTGTAATGCCCCTGCCTACTTCCAACACTTTGTTAATGATGTGTTTAAAGACATCCTTAACACCTTTATGGTCATCTATTTAGATGACATTCTGATATTTTCCCAGAACCAACAGGAACACCAAGTTCATATTCGAATAGTACTGGAGAAATTACTCAATAACAGACTCTATGCCAAAGAATCGAAATGTCTGTTTTTTATGGAACAAGTCCCCTTTTTAGGATATCTGATCTCACACAAGGGGAGGGAGATGGACCCTGTTAAAATTCAAGCTATCGTTCACTGGGAAGCTCCTCGCAATGTCAAGGAAGTACAGAGATTCTTGGGGTTTGCAAATTTCTATCGACAATACATTCACGCATATTCAGACATCGTGATTCCCCTAACACAAGTCCTGAAAAAGAAAAGCTTTCACTGGTCTTCTGATCAACAGGTTGCATTTGAATCCCTAAAACATGAATTCACGAAGGCACCAATCTTGATTCACCCTGATTTTTCCAGTCCCTTTATTGTTGAAGCAGACGCTTCCTCTAATGCAATTGGAGCAGTCTTGTCTCAAAAGAATATCCAACAGGAAACACATCCAATAGCTTTCTATTCTAGAAAACTCAGCACGGCCGAGCAGAATTACACTATCTATGAGCGGGAATTATTGGCCATCAAAGAGGCATTAAAGCAGTGGAGACATTATCTAGAAGGTGCAAGTCACCCTATTACCATTTATACTGACCATAAGAATCTGGAATTCTTAAAGAATTTAACTTGTCAAAATGGTAGACAGGCTAGATGGTCCCTCTTCTTCTCCAGGTTTGATTATGTGATAACCTATAAACCTGGAAACTGTAATGCAAGAGCAGATGCATTATCAAGGCAATACCCAGAGGAAGAAAAGGCTGAAAGTGTACCTACTCCGATCCTTTCTGCAGGGCGTGTGATTGGTGCTACATCCTGTGTTCTGTCTACGTTTCTCCAGGAGGTTAAAAACAGTTATTTGGTCCTGGATAAGGAAAGGTTTCTGGCAGTCAGTCCCCTGAATAAACAAATTGAGGGACTTTGTTTTCATGGGAATAGGCTTTGGGTTCCGAATGTGACTCAACAAATGGAATTGTTGCAATGGTGTCATGATGCTCCTTTAGCAGGACACCCAGGACCTGTCAAAACTATGGAGCTTTTGACCAGATATGTGTGGTGGGCTAAGATGAAAAATACTGTTATCGAATATGTTCGGTTATGTCCAGTTTGTGCCCATATTAAGGCTAGTCATTTGGCCCCTCAAGGATTATTGCAACCGTTACAAGTCCCTGCTGGTCCTTGGCAGGATGTGTCTATGGATTTTATCACAAATCAAGTTTTAATGATATTGAGGTGAAAGAGAGATGCTCTAAAGCAGAGGTATTGTTTCTACAGGAAACGTGGGCCAGAACCCCTATTGAAATGGATGGTTACCACTCCTTTTCCCAATTTGCAACACTGTCAACTAACGGCCACGCTTCGGGTGGCTTAACCATCTTTGTTTCTCTCACACTAGGCTGGAAATTTCTAACAGTATGGCCATATTTACAGGGACTCTTATGTGTCAGTTGCGCACTACCCCAGAAGGCTCTTGTTACACATATACTTTTAATTAATTTGTATTTTAGGCCTTTGTTTCTAAACAATAAATTTTATCAAGTTTATTTGGATAGAGTATTTGATTTTATTAAAGATGTGATCAATAAACACCCAACTGATCTTGTAATATGTGGAGGGGACCTAAATATGAAACTGATGAATAAGACCTCTGAAGGGTTATGGCAGGAAATATGTGACGATATACCAGAATGTATCCTAAGCACAAAGGTTGCTATGAATATATTTACAAAACCTGAAAAGAGATGTATAGATTATTTGCTGGAAAATAACTTAGTGACAATTAATGGTCACTTGGGAGAAAGTTCAGTGTTTGAAAATACTTTTAGGCGCGGAACATCTAGTTCATACATTGACTATATGATTTGTAGAATTGACCAGTTTTATATGGTGAAATCTATGAGTAATGTATGGATGGGTAATAGCGATCACGCATGCCTTGAATGCTGTTATATGATTGATAGTGATCCACGAGATGCAGTAGAAATAAGAAAGACGGATGGAATTATTATAAAGCAAACTAAAGTGGATTGGTCAAAAATGAATGAGGAACAAGTGATGAAAATTTTGGAAGAGGCATTTGATTGCAATCAGATAATGTATGAATTATCAAATTATGAATTATCAAATAACTCCTCAGATTATTATGGAAAAGATCTAGAATGCATAGCTAACAATGAAGAAGTTGACTGTAATATAGTAGAAAGATATAATAAAATAGTTGGAAATGTGGTAGAATGGCTACCCATGAAAGTGTATACGAACATAATTAAATTGAAGGAGAAGAAACAGTATAATGCTTGGTTTGACAATCAATGCAAAACATACAAACGTAAGTTTAGCAGACAAATGAGGAGTTTAAAGAAGTACTATCCCGATAATAAAAGCAAGATGAAAGAACTAAGAAGAGATTACAGAAAACAAATAAAAAGGAAGAAACTGGAGCACTGGGCAGGGGTGGGGGATATAATTGGAAATGCCATGCAGACAAATGATGCCCAAACTTTTTGGGGCATTGTTAATACAATAGCCTTCCCCAGGGTTAAAAATCTGCCAGATGCCTTTATATCAGAGGAATGCTGGACCAGTTTCCTGGTAGAAATATTCGGCCAACAGAAAGCTGATTATAAAAGACAGGAAGAGCATTATGTCCTCTTCCCAAGGATTACTAACAAGTATGTGGAAGAGCTGATATGCTCACTTAATCCATCCAGGGCAGCCGGCCCAGAAGGACTACCGCCGGCTTGCCTGCAATTAGGGAGAACAAAATGGAGTAGCCTAATGACCCCACTGATAAACTTTTCGCTTAGTTCATATCTGATTCCAGAGTCATGGAAAAGCTCTATAATATTTCCAGTGCATAAGAGAGGTAATAAACAGGACCCAACCAACTATCGCCTACTGGCGATGATAGATCCAGGGAGTAAAAGACTAGCAAAACATCTGTTGAGGGAATTGAAGGATTGGCTGGACAAGAATAACATACTGAGTGTGACCCAAGCAGGCTTTAGAGAAGGATATGCAACAAGTGATCATTGCCTAACCTTATCTTTACTGATTGATAAGTATGTCCGAGGTAAAAAATACACAATATATACAGCCTTCGTGGACTTTACACAGGCCTTGGATTATGTATCAAGAGAACAACTATGGAATAAAATGATAGGTCTGGGCTGTCCAGCACATCTAGTTAAAATGATTAGAACCCTTTACAGTGATTTGTGTATTAAAGTCTGCTGGGGACCGGAGGGCCAGTTGTCAGACAAGATTAGAACATACGAGGGCCTGAAACAAGGATGTATACTTGCGCCCACATTATTCAATGTACTATTGGCAGATATGGATAAAGCTTTGATAGATGAGAACTCAATTACTCCGAAAATGGGTGGTCATGAGATAAACTGCCTATCTTTTGCAGATGACACAGTCCTTATGGATTTGAGCCCGATCGGACTGCAAAAGAAACTCATTGCACTAGAGAATTATTGTAACATCTACAATATCAAGATCAATGTCAAGAAGACTAATATTATGTGCTTTGGGAAGAAGCCAAAAAATTGCAAATGGTGCATTGCTAGTAGTCCGATCGAGGCGGTGGATAGATTCACTTATCTGGGTATCACATTTGCTAACAATGGTAGATGGAAAAAGCATATGGAATTACTGAGCGTAAAGAACAGTCATATGACCAATGCAGTATGCCAAATTAAAAGTAAAGGACAACTCCCCATAGAAACTTTCGTGGCATTACATCAAACCAAGTGGAAAGCCAGCCTATTATATGGGGCAGAAGTCTGGGGGGGTGAGGAAAATGGGGAAGTTGCTAAATGGGAAGCTAAATATTGGAGAAGGCTGATTGGACTCCCGCAGTCTGTATGTATTGCCCTGATTTTGCGGGATCTAGATGTACAGACTGCGAAAATGTCGATAACAACTAGATGCATTAATTTTTATGTGAAATCAGTTAGCTCGGGAAGAAATGGGACATTGGTAAGTGAATGTATTAAGGAGGCGATTACAAGTGAGCATAAATATGATTATGTTAAGAAGATCAGGGACCTGGACAGAACCTATCAAATAGGGCTATTTGAAAAAACGAAAGCACAAATACAAGAACTAAGCAAGGGAAGAGTCAAAAACATTGTCAGGCTGCATGATTTAACAAAACTGCTAGAAAGTTGTGAAGGGAAAAGTACTTTACAATTGTATAATTCAATTAAAACCCATCAGAAGCAGGAGGAATATGTGAAAACTTGCACAAATTGGAAGATCCTTCGATTTTTTATTAAGTTCAGGATGGGTATTATCCCAGTCAACTCTTACTTTATGGCAAGGCAGGGAATACCATATGAAAAAAGAACTTGCTTGAATTGCGTGGATATGGTGGAAGATCTGAACCATGTAATAAATGATTTTCCCCTGTATAGTCAACAGAGAATCAGACAGTTGTATGAATTTAGGGTAGAGGGTAAGATCGACCTAAAGATTTTGATGAAGATCACTGATTTTAATTTGATGGTAAAACTGTATTTCTACATTAAGAGTGTGTTTAATTTAATGCAGAGAACATTGTAAATAGGATAAAGTGTATGCAAAAGATAAATGAATATGATAAATGGTACAGGGCCGGAGGAATTGAATTATGTAGGAAGGGACTGCTTTAACACCAACTACAAAGCACCTGCTGGTGCAATGAAGTCATAGATAAAGGATGGAAATGAATTAAGGAAACCGGGGAAGGCCATTGTACCATCTGTCAAGTTGATTATCAAGCTACACTTGACTATGAAGAAAGTGACCAACTCAAATAAGAGTAATGTGTTTAGGCCAAAATGTATATATAAGATGAATGAGTTTGTAGAATAGCAATGTTTTATTTGACAAAGTGTTATCCATTTGTAAATAGGACGATGAATTAAATCTAGAGACTAATTGTTATTAATTGTACTGATGGATTAAGATACTGTGAATATACATCTTTGAAAAAACTGAAAAGTTAAATAAAGATTACTATTCTTATCACGAATCTCCCCAATTGTAATGGTTATTCAGTGATTTTGGTGATTACTGATTTGTTTACAAAGGTGGCTCATTTTGTTGGTCTTACACATCTACCTAGTGCTAAGGCACTAGCTAATATATTTTTGTGTTCTGTTGTTAGACTGCATGGAATACCTAACTCTATTGTTAGTGACAGAGGTACACAGTTCTTGGCAAACTTTTGGAAGGAGTTTAATCATCATTTGGGCACCAAGTTGTTGTATTCGTCTGGGTATCATCCCCAGACTGATGGAGCTACGGAGAGATGTAACCAGACTTTGGAGCAGTATATGCGTGTTTTCTGTATGAAAGAAGAAAGGAGTTGGTACACTGCCTTGCCCCTCATAGAGTTTCTGTACAACAATTCATACCACTCCGCAATTAAAACAACGCCTTTCTGTGCTTTAATGGGTTACCATCCTCGTTTCCTGCCATCTAGATTTCCCCATGCTTCTTTGGTCCCTGAGGTCTCGACATTCCTGAAGACCTTCTCATCCAGGGTGCAGGTTTTATCGTCCCTCCTCTTGGCTTCAAAGGCAGCAATGAAGTCTCAGGCTGATAAACATAGGAGGGCTGATCCTGCTTACAAAGTGGGTGATAAAGTTTGGTTGTCCACCAAGAACATGCATTTCAAGGGTACCTCCTGTCCCAAACTGTTGCCTCGTTTCATTGGTCCTTATCTCATTGATGCAGTCTATTCGCCTGTTGTGGTTCGTTTGCGTTTGCCACCTACTCTGAAGTGCCATCCGGTGTTCCATGTTTCCCAGGTTAAATTCTGTGATCCTGCCACACGTCCTGATGTTACTGCCCAGAAACCTCCTCCTGACACTCAGGGCGAATACCAGGTGGCTAGGATTGTTGATTCTCGTTTTGTACGGGAGAAACTGCAATATCTCATAGATTGGGTTGGTTATGGTCCTGAACACAGGTCTTGGGAACCGGCTAATGTTCATGCCCCGTGCTTGCAAGCGGATTTTCATGCTAAGCATCCGGACAAACCCAAGCCTGCTGAGGGGGTTCTTGGAGGGGGGGGTACTGTTAAGCTCCCTTCTAAGTCTCCAGCTCCTCCTCCAGTTAGGCCACATAGGCACCTACGTCATCCTTGGTCATTTCAGCAACAAAGTAGTTTACGCCCACGATTGCTTAGACTAGGATATGAGGTAGCCGGTTACAGCATTCCCCACTGTGATCACGCTTATTTGTTTTGCATTGCTCTATTTATATGTTATAGCGTACTTTCGCTCATTGTATATGTTATAGCGTACTTTTGCTCATTGTATTATTGTGGTTGTGGAGAGCTTGACGGCATTCATGTTGATTTCACCCTTTAGAGATGGTGGCCGGGCGGCTGCAGTCATTTACTTTCACTTCCTCCACATACAGTCCTTCATTGCTTTCCAATACGCACGGTGGCCTTTTAAGGAAGACACCGCCGTGCCCTCATTGCTTGCTAACAACAAGTGGACTGCCTCGATGTTTCTTGCGTGCTAAGGACTTGTGATCTATTTGAGATAAGTGACTTGGACCTCTCCTGACTATTCTTTGCCTTGCCCTTTGTACTCTGTTTATGACTTGCTGGTATTTTGACCTCTGCCTGTTTTCGTGACTTCCCCTCTGTGTTTGCCCTATGTTTAGTTTGTGACTCGCTAGTGTATCAGACCTTGGTTAGTATTTTGACTCTGCTTGGATTCCCCTTTGTCATTGTATAACCACATCTGTGTACCGACCTCTGCATTCTCTGGACCCTGCTACTATTGACAATCCTTTGGTTTATGTAGACTTATTCCTCAGGGGAACTGCGTGTGTGCTAGAACACGCAAGTGTAACCATACCAAGTTATACTCGGTTTCCTTCTCATCTTACAAACCTCATTTCATCAACTGCACCCGGTATAAGCTACGAGGGGGTTACTTTATTGGTGAGTATCCAGACTATAGCAATCATTAGATTTCCCCATACACTATAGTCACCCTTAGTAACCAATTCCGTATTTGTTTATCTCGTTGCAGGTGCAGTTCCCACAAGGTGTCCATGCTGGTCCTTGTGGACCCCCTTTTTTTCCTTTCTGCCAGTTTATCTGGCGGTGGGGGGAACAGGGAAGTCCAAATTCCATCACTTTCGGGCAGAGACTCAAATAGTCCATCAGCAGTTTTGCACATTCGAGGCTACCGTGTAACCGCGATTGCCCAAAATTAGTTTTCAATTAAAAATCACAGTTAATTCATAACGCTGTTATGATTTAACTGTGGTTGCACAAAATATCACATGCATAAAAAAATATTCTGACCACGGGCATTTCAAAGGTGCATTGATATCTGTCACTGTCTCGGACCATAACATTCTTTGTTTCAATATTCTATGTGGGAAAGAATTTGAAAGTACTCTAGCACACATTACAGAAATATTGCAAAGTACTCTAGCACACCTTACGGAAGTATTCTAAAGTATTCTACCGCACATTGGGAAGTACTCTAGCATTCATTGGGGACATACATATTCTAAAGAACTCTAGCATTCAATGGGGGGATTATTCCAAAGTACTCTAGCACACTTTACAGAAATATTCCAAAGTACTTTAGCATTCAATGGGGAAATATTCCAAAGTACTCTAGCACACATTATGGAAATATTCTAAAGTACTCTAGTATACGTGGACATTGTAACCATGTCCGCTTCTCCTTTCCTTACCCCCTCTGCAGTTTCACCTCTTGCTAGTTTCTTGTTCAAGCCCCTCAATATATTCCCATAGTCTGGTCTATATTTTCCTGCCCGTCAGGATTTCCAGCTTTCATCCTTTTTCCCTCCTATCCAAGTTCTCGATCCTCAGTTTCCACTCGGAGGGTGCCCCTGCAAACTCCCCACTGCATAAAAGCCACCTTAATCTCCCTCCACTCTACTTTCTGGCCTTCCTGCCAAGTCGATCTCTGTCTGAAGCCCCCAAAGCAATATCTTGTCTTCCACCAGCCTCTCTCTTCCCTATACTCTTTCAACTCACATCGCTATGTTTTTCTGTCAGTAAGCTCTCTCCTTGGCTTGCTCACTCTTTACCCCTACTCTTCCATCAGTGCAAGTGCCATTTAGGCTGTGGGTAGGAATTGCACAGCTGTGTTCTCTCCACCGTTTTTCATTTCTTTTTAAGTGTTCTAACTACTAACCTTTCTGAATGTAATTCCTTCATCTCATAAGACTGCTTTTCAATGCCTGCCCTCACGCCAAGGCCTCAGCCATTTTGTGGAGTTATTTTGATGGTTTACGTAATCCCGTTGGCATTTGCTACATTTTAATTTCTCGCCCCTCAGCAGAGAGGCAGATACAGGAGAAGTTATATTGTATCATTACACGCCAGTAACACCAAAGGGATGAAATAGCTGAAGCCATGGAGTGTGTGTGGACATTAGAAATAAATCAAATTAGACAAATGAATCACATTCAGGAAGGTTAAAACACTAAATAAAACTGAACATGATGGTAGACTATCAATTAATCTTATTAATGAATTTAATAATAATAACTTTATTTGCAGTATTTCAGCATAAAGTATTAGCAAAAAAAATGCATTACATACATTCAAAAATACAAAGTTAAAAGTAAAAGATATTCACTCCAAGGTAAACATACATTAAAACAAGAAGCCTTTATAAACTAATACCTCTTAAAGCAAAACTTTCTTTTAAAAATAAGTAAATACGAACTAAGTGACAGAATTCTGTTTCTCTCATAATATTGAGTAAATCTACCACACCTTTACATACATATTTCTTTAACCATTGCTCCCTAAGGGGCTGGAATTGCGGACATTGAACCGTAAAATGTTGAATATCATCAACCTTATCGATGCATATGGGACAGAATCTTTTTTCCCTGGGTATATTCAAACGAGCCATTCTATACCACTCCAGCGGTAATATACCATAGCGCAATTTCAAAAAGCCACGTAGTATTTTCCAGTTTGGGCAACTGACAAATGGGTCATAATTGCCACAGTGAGTTTTTATGGCACAAAAATTAACTAGAGTGTCAAGTTCGCCAATTTTCTGCATGCAATTTGAAAAAGCCATGGATTTAATTTTACAACAGCCTGTGGGAAGATCAACTGCTCCCTGCTTCATTAAAAGAATCCACAGCATCTGTGAGCCCATATCTTTGACAAATTAGATGGATACATTTGATGAATCGAAATTCAAAAGGATCATGGAGAGCTTTCCCTCAAACATTTAGAAGCAAGTTTGTTTTTACCTACTAAAATATTTCCAGATTTTACAATCCATTCTTTCTCTGATAGTACAAATATCTAAATCAAGATATGTACGCCACATAGAAGTGCCATTTGGGAGCCCCAAGATCCTCTGCCAGAGTTGTCTTTCCCATACTTCTACTTTCGAAATATTGGCAACACTGCCCCATACCTCACATCCATAGGTCACGCAACTGAACCATTTTGCTTGACAAATATTCTTAATAGGAGCCACTGTGTTCAAAGCACCCGAACTCTTTAATTTACCAATAGAGTTTACAACCAGCATATGTTTGGTTTTTACTTAGCTCAGATGAGCATCCCACTTCCTATTGTTTTAGTATTCAATCCCCAAATATGTATATTGGCTGACAATTTATTTTATTTATTTATTTATTTGTACGGTTTTATAGAGCGGTTCATACAGAGGCACTGAATCGCTGTACACAAAACAAAGTAACAAAACAGGGTTAAAAACAGTTCTGGCCGGGGGTAGGGGGGGTGTCTGAAATCAGACTAGTGGACAGTACCCGGCCCAGGAGGGAAAAGGCCCTTGCAGGGTGGAGCAGGCTATGAGGCTACCTGCCGGGGGCAATAGCTCCCGCCTGGAGTGATGTTGAGTCGCTTGGACACCTGAGCCTGCAGGATCAAAGCCGCGTTGTCCCTGCGTGGCAGGGGAGGAGAGCACAGTCCTGTTGGCAGGGGCAGGGGCAGACGATGCTCTGGTTGAATCAGAGAGGAAGGGGGGTGGTGTCTTGGTCTGGGAGCGGAGATAGATGGGGGAACAGCATCCGCCAAGGGGGCAGTACATTTGGTAGAAGCAGTGTTGGGGGGCAATCGGTCGGCTTCTGGGATGGAAATTTCCTGGGAGGTCAAAAGAGGTCTTTTGAGGGCGGAACGAAAGAGGGGCCAAGAGTCTATATTCCGGAGGGCGGGAGGCAGCCTGTTCCAAAGTTTGCCTCCGGCTGCCCCCAGCGTTCTTCCACCTCTGCGGGTCTTTTTGAAGCGTGGTAAGGAGACGCAGTGAGAGTGGATGTCGCGTCTGCCACGGTGGAATTGGGGAGAACGGGCCCAAGAGTGGGAGTAGATAGGGCCTTTCTTGTTCCTCGCTTTCCAAATGATATGACAGGTCTTT
>JAVHNH010000056.1:0-12451 GCA_034783935.1 Desmognathus catahoula
AATGGGAATTAACTGTTTCATAGCGTGTGTTTACATTTCACGGTGGGGCACATTGGTCTCAGCCATTCTTTCTTTGCAGCCTGCTCTCCACTGTGGGATGCTTACCAGGCCGCAGGACGCGCGGTCTCCTAATTGAAAAGTAGAGACTTTTTACTGTCGGGGACAGGGCTGGGCTGGAACAAGGAAAACCGGACTGTGGCGACCCTACGGGGCTTGGATTTTGAGGCTCGGATGGTTCCTGTGAATAGAAACCGGGCCCAAGGCCGCTCAGGCCTGCCCATGACTAGGCGTGACCTTGCAGCCGAGCTGCCCAGACAACTAAAGTAGTCCACTAGTGGTTCAAACGATGTGATACTGATAACGGGTAGAGAAATGGTGGCATTGGGGGTGAATAGGATACAAATAGCATGAGGTAGACCAAGTAAGGCAAAGATGGGGTGAGGTAGTGCAAAGGGTGAACAGCACAGGGGTAGTGAACAGGCAAAGACATCTCAGAGAGTTAATTGGCTCACTACACGGTGAGCCAATTAACAGAGAGGGCTGTGGCACACGGAGAGTGGTGGAAGAGGGTGATATGCTCAGAAAGGGCAGTGCCCAGCATACCGACTAACATTTCAAAATCTCAAAGTGGGAGATTGCCTGAAAATCACAGAGGCTACCGATTGGGCGTAGCAGTTGAAACACCCATCTGCTCCAATAGCATTTCGCACCGGCAATCTGTGCTGACTGGGCCCATTTCTTTCATTTTTTTGCACCTTAGTCTTCATCTAATCCATTTCCAGATAACCTGGAAAAAACGTTTGAGAGAAAGGAGTAAAATTGTATGCCTCATAAAGTACAAATCCTTACACTTCTTGAAATGTCTAAAAGCATCATGCTGGACAATTTGGGAGTAATTGACTCCCAAGACCAAAAAGGGAGTAAAAAAATATATGCAGTTTAAATATAAACATTGTGCACATGTTGCCAATTATAACATCAAAACACATTGCAAAATTGAAAGAAACATACAGTGAAACGGGAGGTGGGAGAAAAGTGCTCAAATGCCGTATGCTCCCGCATAAATCCTAGTGTTAGTTGGTCTGGGTGTGCTGAGGAGAGGTGCACTGCAAGGAGGAGATGACAGGGGCAGGCACAGCAGGGAGCGAGGGGTGTGCCGCAGGGAGGTGCTGACAGGAGTGGGCAAGGAGGAGTGTGTCATTGGGATGAGGGGTGCACTACAGGTAGGGGGAGGAGGGGTGTGCTGCAAGGTAGAACCAGACTGAATGCAGCGCAGGACATAGTAAACCAGGTGAGAGGACTGTGCTGCAGTGGGAGGCTGACATGGCGGCAAGGGGAGTGTACTGCAGAGAGATTGTGGTGACAGGATGTGCAGCAGGGCCGATAACATTGCAGTGAAAGATGGAGTATGCTGCAGTGAGACAGTGGGGTGCAGGAGAGCATGGGGGAAGGGAAAAGAGGACAGTATTTCCAGGCAGCCAATTTTCCCCATCCTGGGACAGGCTTATACACTAGTGTTCAGAGAGCATGCTGGGAGAGCTGTCCAGAAGATGCTGAATCCATGTGGCTCGCTGCTCTCCTCACCTGCCAGCGACTGCTATTGTTAAAAATTGTGGTCCACACGCAGCAAAGGATAAAGGGGGTTCCACTCTTGGCACAAGCAAATGAAAGCCTGAGAGATGGATTGAGTCAACGTTTCACCTGATGACATGAGCACGAGAACCAGGCGGCCACGGTTTGCCTCAGGTCAGAGTGAGTGATAAGCACATTGGTCATAACCAAACAATTCTGCGGTGGCAAGCGAAGTTCAATTATGAATAAACAAGATGGCCAAATGAGCAGAGGTTTGAGGTCCCTAGGACAACATGATAAATTACAAAAAGACAGTTCTATTGTGTGCATTCACTGACTAATGAGAATTTGTGGTACAGGTGTGTAGACACAAACGGATCATGTTTGGATGGAAACAAGACAAGGTGAAAAAGTCAATGATCTCCAGGTAAACACTTTGAAAATGGCAATAGAGAGAGCAAAGACACAGAGAAGCAGGAGATTTGATCCATTCAATTGTTATAAAGTGGGTTCATCCCAAGAAAGCAGCTGAGGCCTTCTCCAGTTCAATGTAACTTTATTAGATTTTACCTGGTCTGAGTCCAGAGGGAGAGTGATAGAAAACAAAGGGCAGGAAAACTGTCAGTGAACATACAGGGGGTTCTGGAATACACAGAGAAGGTCCCAGGGAGGGCCAGGCAAGACCACAAAAGCAATATCGCGGGCTGAAGATAAAGAAAGGACAATACAGGAATCAAAGAGAGTGAGGGGGAATGAATAAGAATTGAGAGCACGGCACAGGGGGCAGAAGCCAGTAGGAGAAACGGTGCTTTGAGGGTAGAGGCAGCAGATGGAAATCACTTTAGGGGAGAAGATGGCACCGAATACACAGAGGGGAAGCAGTGAGAACGAAAAGAAGTCAGTGTATCTAGAGAGCAGTGTGGCAGGAGGGCACTCTCACTGGGTTACCACTGGAGGCAGCAAGGAACTCCAAGCAGATGGCGTGGCAGGTAATGCTGGATGGATGTATATAAGCTTAGGCTGAAAGGAGGCCCTCCCTGCACCAGTATGCAGACAGCTCAACCCCATGGGAACAGGCAAGAGCTGGTGCACCCCGAGGCAGGGCACCCAGAGACAAGCTCAGCTGCACCCAAGAGACAGACAACAGTTACCAAGAACAAACAAGGTGCATTTAAACATGCGTGTTGCTGAACATCATTTAAGAACACACAGCCGAGGATTTTGTAAACAGTAAATGATCTTAGAGCAGCCACATTTGTAGAAGTATTGCTGCATGACAGATACAGAACTAGAAGAGGCGGGCAAGCCAGTGAAATCACAAGCGAAGTCAGAACCAAGCCAGGAGACAGCATTGGGAGCCGAGCTGGAAATGAACCAGTCAGGCAAGGTCTGGAACAGTCAGAGAAGTACACACAGATTCTGGCCAGGAACCTGGCTACCTTAGCTATGTGGACCTTTTGGAAAAGGGGACATAGGGGCTTACACCGGGGAGGCCAGGACCAGGCCACAGATTGCAGATAGAGTGGTAGTACTGTCGGCTGGTGTTGTGTTATCGGTAGCTCACAGCCCCTATGCTGGGTGCAAACAGGGCTCCTAAAGAAAGGACCCACGGTCTCAGGGCCTAGCACCTATGTACATAGGGTCCCCCAGGCAGTCATAAAACCCTACCACGTACACAATAAACAAGACACCTACTTATAGAAGGATGACCAGGACCAGATGTTACAGAGAGAACACAGGTTTATTTGGGGAAAACAGCAAAAATAGATTAGGCAAATGGGAACACTGGGAGGAGGGAAGCACACAAACACCAATGAAATGTACATACACAACAATAAAACAGTTACATTTGCTACTTGCTCAGGCTACTGTAGGGCAGAAAATGCAGTAAGTTACAGGGGCAGTATACCCTATGCAGAGGGCCTATATCTGGGCAGGAGATGGTAACAGTAAGGGCAGGAAGTTCCAGGGGCAACACACACTAATAGAGTTTATTTGCAAAGGATTACAAACAGTTTCTGTATCCGGGTAAAGGGGGCAACTCTCCTCAAGTGGGTATATTTCCTTGCAGGGTAGGGGTTTGTGGCAGGTACTCACCCATCCATAGGCTAAGATTGCACCTAATTTAAATCCATGAGGCCAATCTGAGGGAGCAGTAGCTCCCCCTAGGCTAGGGACTGCCTCCTACGCCCACTGTAGCAGTTACAATAGGATTCGAGGGCAGAAAGAGAGAAGAGTATGAGCGATAAAGGAGGGGGGCAGGATGGTGGAGGGGCTGGTGCACAGCTGCCCTGGGGTGGGTTTTCAGTACACGCAGTGCTATGGGGCGTGACTGGTGGAGCTCCTGCGTTATGAGGTGAAGACAGGGACCTCAGTAGCAGCTGGTGGCTTGGGGTGCTGGTGAGAGTTGCACCGAGCTAGGATCTGATCCCAAGGCCCAAAAATACCCATCCAGAAGCGAGGCAACATTGTCGAGATAGGCTAAAGCCCTATCTAACATTGAGCCCTTCCAAGTCAATGTACGCACGGCACATTGCGACATGACGGCATTGCGTGGTGTTCGAGCGCGAATTTCATAATTCACGCTCGTACCTCCTGAAAGCACTGGACAGCTCCCCCTATGTTAAGTATAGGAGGTGCTGAAGTGCTGGACAGCGCCTGACATTTTTTGTGAACTTTAGATTATAACTATTGTCTGGAAATTTTTTGCGACTTTTAGCTTTCTACGTAATTATCTAAAAATCGGGATCTTATGTTTAAACTACTTTTGGGAACTTTAAGAATTCTTGTTGAATTTTAAAAACCGATTTTTCATGGATTTAAATTAGGCACAATGTTAGCCTATGGACGGGTGAGTGAAATTCTCTGATTTAAAAGTTTTAAACTAATTACAATTATTTTTCGGGCCTAGCTTATTATTTTTGTGTTTTTGAATAATTATTCTTAAATCTAGGCCTACATGTTGGAATATTTTTCTGAAGTTTAGGGATGGTTGGAGATTTTTTTAAATTGGGGTTCATATTACTTTTACTTTGAGTACAATGGGAAATGAATGCAGAAATGAACTCACTATTGTTAAAAGGGTTTTGAAAAATTAAATTTAACAGTTTCAAAGTCTCGTTTTATTAGAAGAATTTAATTAGGACTTTTAACAATTTTTGGGATTTTTGGAAACCGTTGCAGTTCTATTTTTACATTAAGTTCAATGTAAATTAAATACGAAAATTGAACTTAATAATTGTATTAATGTGAAAAGATTCTAAATCAGTCTGAAAAAGTGGGGAATATTTTTGGGGCCTCTTCCTGAATTGTAATAATTTTTGGAATTTTTCTACAGGACCAAAGGGATATTTTTGATAATGATCATTTAGATTTAGGGACAACAATTAAACCTGGAAAATCTATTTAATTCCCTAGTTGCTATTTTGACCTAGGTACATTTGTGCTATTTTTCTAATAATTTAAATAACCTATTTAAATGGTAAATACCTGCAAATAGTTATTACAATTTGTTGTTAGGGAATCCCATCCTCCTAAAACCAGTTAGACTGGGAGTGGTGGTGAGCTTCACCGAGACATATCTGCTTATCTTTGGCCACGGTAGGGGGTATTTCTCTAAGCTTGCTATCCCTCTTGGTAGTTTAGTCTGATTTAGTAACCTATTCTATTAAGATACATTTTAATGAAAAGGGAATTGGCCCTGATCAAAAGAGGGGGAACTGAAGAACACTATCGC
This sequence comes from Desmognathus catahoula, assembly GCA_034783935.1. Taxonomy (NCBI): domain Eukaryota; kingdom Metazoa; phylum Chordata; class Amphibia; order Caudata; family Plethodontidae; genus Desmognathus; species Desmognathus catahoula. The sequence goes on from JAVHNH010000056.1 coordinate 5,309, forward strand.
GAGTTCCACACATGCCACGCAGGAAGAATAAGTCCTGTAGGAATATATAGGCGTCTGCACAATAGAGTAGGGAATTTACAAGTTACAAAAGGAAGAAAGCTAAAAATATGACCCCACTCTACACTTACCTTGTGTACCGGGAAGAAAAGGGTTAGGTAATATCACACAGACTATATATTACAACAAAAATACGAACCATACATCTTAAGGCAATGCGACAGTGTTGAAACAAGGGTTACAATTTCTGAGAGTGAGTGAAAAACACATTGTTTACCATCAGTGAAAAGAATTAAATTCTGATGTATTGAATTTTGAAGATCTTATGCAATGACAATCCAATGGAATTTTTGGTTGTACAGATACTAATGTAATGCAGCTACCTCATTTTGGAAAACACTACTCAAGCGTGTAATATCATGAATTTTCTAATAATTTGATATAAATAATTAAGGAACTATTGAAGACTGGTGTTGACTGTTTCATTTGAGTACTGGGTCGCTTCTGTTTAATGTTGTGCGAGTCATTGTCGAATTTAAACGTGGCGTTTCATGGTGGTGGAAATGTGTTAAAGCATATTGTGTGAAGCGAGGTTTCATTTCAGGTAATACCCACAACACTGGGGCGGTTGACACTACAGGTTTGGGATAGAAGGAGCTCGACATTGAGTAATAGGGTTAGATTACCCTAATAAGGTCAGGACAAGAACAGGTCTTGATAAGTTAATCAATAGAAAGACTGATTGATTTAGAGTATTGATTATTAGATATTAGATTGCTATATCCATTGGAATCGCCATTTATCTTGTTGGCTTTTCTCGTTTATTCCGTCCATTTTTACACCCTCTTTTTACCCTTCTGAGTGTAGTTTCTTAAAAATAGATTCTCACGCCAAACCTGGGATCACTCCCTCAGCATTTCTGTCAAAGGACCTACTATCCTTCGTAAATAACCCCCAAAAGCTTCTAGATGTTTTATCTTTTAGGGCTAGTAAAAATGGCGAATGACCATTTTTTTTATAGGGAGTCTTTAAAGTAGGTCTCGTTTCTTTCCTCCTATTACTTTTTGTGGTTTTACATTTGTTTACTTATTCAATATGTTGGTTTACATACTCAGTATCATAAATTGTGTCCTTATTTAGAGAATTATTGGATATCCTGTTTTTGACCAAATCTGTGGATTAAGTCTTCCAACAGGGGACTATTGCCTTATGTGTCTTCCCCATTACAAATCCCTTCCCACAGAACACTCCAAATAGTCATCTCATGACCTCTCACCTTTTTTCTTATTCTGGAAAAAAAAACATCCTATCCATTTGAGGTGCAAAATCTTTATGCTCCAGGGGACCACATTGCCATAATTTAATCTGTAATCTACCGCGCTTGTTTCAAAATCTGAAATGAAAAAAGGATGGCAATGATACAAAACAATAGTCATTAGGACCAGCAACTCCTCAATAGCAAGTCCAGATGCCAGCTGATCACTGGGCCAATTTAAACACCCCCTTTTCCAATCTACCATCAATTTTGACCAATCTTTGGCACATAAATAGGACAATAGAGTCACGTGATGCCTGAGTGCTGAGCGGGCGCGTGTCTGTTCACTCCTCTCTGTCAAGATTCTTTAATTAACTTCATCAGAATTACGAGGGAAAACGCGCAAAATGATGATGTACAGTGGTGGAAGGTGTGCCAACATAGAATGAAGGGTAAAAAGCAGAAAACAATCGAAGAGTTTACTGAAACGCTGGCCAGAGCTGCAGAACAAAAAAAAAAAAAGGAGCGCGATGGCGTCTGGAAGAGAAAATCGAACAGAGCTGGATAGAGAGGCGGCCCAGCAAGACAAGCAAGGATTACAATTAATTCCGGAGGAATTGCGTGCTTTTTAGAAAGAAGTAGATGTCCAGTTCAGCACTTTGTCCACAAGCATAAACCTAATGCAGACGCATATGGAGACAGTAACAGAGCACGTCAAAGAAGCTGAGGAGAGAGTGGGGGTCCTGGAAGACAAAATCTTGCCATTGGAGAACTAAGTTCGGGTACAAAAGGCAGAATTAACAAAATTGATCGAAAAATGCGACTATTTGGAAGGAGCAGGCGAGCTAACGTGCGGCTGCTTGGGATTCCAGAGACGGCAGCGACCGGCAGAATGGAAGATTTTGTTGAAATTCCAAAAGTTCTATTAGGAGTCCTTCTTTCGGCGCATTTCACAGTGGAAAGGGCACATCGTACCCTGAGAACTAGACTGGCGCCGGGGGCTCCCCCCAGGGCAATTATACTTCAAGTCCTCAACTATCGCGATGATTCTGCTAGCTGCGAGAACGCAAAAAGAAGTCAAATAGGAAAACAACGTACTTGGCTTCTATCCATATTTGACCCCAATTGTGCAAAAAGTATGCAAAAAATGTGATTCTGTGAAGGCGGAATTAAGGAAAAGAGTATTACAATATGCAATGCTGCATCCAGCAAAATTATGGATACAGCATAACGGAAAAAGGCAGTTTTAGACAGAACCACATGAGGCTTGGTACTTTATTGAGAAACTGAAAGGCAACACGGCGGATCAGCACGCTGCGGTGGGCAACGTATTGCCAGCCGAAAGCTAAATGAGCTAAATTGTTTGATCTGTGTGTGGACAATATCGTAGCGGAGTGACACACAGAGGCATTGGAGCAGGTTCGTGCTATTGTAGATAAACTGAACACTTGTGGCCACGTTCATTTTTGGGGTTTGTGAACTCCCCTACTAAATAGAACCAAACTGTTTATAAACATTCGATCCTGGAGAGCTGACACATCAAAGAATAGGCGAGTAAATATTTACACAAGATGGCGGAGACTAAACTGGGGCAAACCGCCAACGTTTGGGTAACAGAGCGGTGGTGCGTGACAATGTTGCGACCGTCTAACTGAATGCAGTGGCATCAACAAAGCAGTGAGCGGTGCAGGACTATCATAATGCTGGCGAGGCAATCGACGAAGCAAGTGATGATTACTGAACAGTGGCGATTGATATGGGTGATAACGAACTTGTTTGCGAACTGCCATAATTGCTTACAGCTCTTGCCGAGATCATTCTATTTAACACGCACCACTATAGTTTCAGAGGCGGAATAGTAGGTGCATATATGTTGATTGGAATTGGGACATTATATAAATGAGATGAAAATACTAATGCAAAATGGTGGTGCCAACACAGGGCAATGCCGCCAAAACATGGGGTGTGGTATTGTTGCGAAGCTCAGGCTGCGCTACTGGAAGAATCGTGAGACGTGAGATAGTACTTAAGCCGTGACATCACAGGAAGTGGAGCTGCATGCTGGGAACACCAAGGACGGAAAAGCACTGTACTGTGATTACTTCTATACATATTCAAACAAACCTGAATTAGATGGTTAAAAATGTGATATAGTGAAAAGCGAACTCCGATTATAGCGGAGAGAGGGAGCGGGCATTGACATGGGCACTCGTGAAAACAAGCAGAGACTACCTACGAGTCCTCTCAGGGGAGAGGTGTAGTTATTTTGATTAGTGACACACGTGACTTCAGTGGTAGGTCAAGGCAAGGGGTGAGTGTCGAAAGAAAGGTTTTACACTGCAGTTAATTAGTTGTGTTTGTTAAGCAGTGTGAAATTGTTGATCGGGTAAAATGTTCCTATTTTGGGGGTGGGCCTGAGGAGGGGGGCAAAATAAGTTAGAGGGGTTGTGTAAGGTGTAGAGACATGAGTAAGAAAATGATAAACAGTGAACAGAGATTACAGATAGTAAATATAAACACGATTCAAACATGGCTGAGATTTCGGTTGTGACATGAAATGTGAGATCAGGCGGAGGCGGGGTTATTAATCTAATTAAACTTGAGTAAAATACTGTATACAGAAAATCTGGGGGAATAATGTGGATGAACCTATCAAATCAAGTTATTCACGCACATGCTAACTTCAATTGGGCAAGTACATCAGGTGACTAGATTTCACAGATTGATTAGAGACTTGCAGGCGAGCACGGAGTTGAAGATTAGAGGAATAGGGGATGCCGACACAGATACCGTTAAGTGATATGGAATGGTGGAATGCATGTTTACGGACTAGATCGGTCTCAATGTCAATGAGATTATGGCTCATTCATTATAAATACTTAATGAGGGCATACATTACACCACTGAAGATACATAGATTTAAGGATGACAATAACATCAAATGTAAGAGTTGCCCTATGATGAATGTTGCTTTTGTGCACACCGCATGGGGGCTGTGAAGTGGTGAGGCCTTTTTGGGAAAAGATTACATAAGTGATATCTGAGGTATGTGGCACGCAAATTACATGCGATGTGAAAACGAATTTGCTGAATGTATTACCCAAAATGAACAAATTGAAAACGAGGTGGGCCAATTTGGCAATTACAGTTGCAAAACGTACAGTGGCTAAAAGATGGATGCAGCAAATGCCACCACGATATATGTCATGGTTACATGATTTGATATCTGTAATGAACAAGAAGAAATTGTGCCCCTATTAATGAGCGCTCGGCAGCGAGAGGGAAAAGTGGCTTATATTGATTATGATGTATATTGATTAGACACCGATTAATTTTTTTCTTGTATTAATTGTAAACACTGTTAATCTTGAACAATGGAAAATAGAGATAAAGGTTAAAAAAAATAGGCCAATCTGGATTAGGAATGCCATAATTATTTTTGGCGAACACAACAGGGTCCCATACTTCTGGCAAAAATCCCATACTTAGGTCACCTCGTAATACCACTATATCATTTCCACCTATCTTGCTTTTCACAAAAAAATTATTTAATTTTGCTTGGGTGACCTTTTTCCAATCCGGTCCTGAAGGTGGTCTGTATAAATGAATCAAATGGAAATGCGACCATCTGCCATTCCTATACTCAATCTCATTCATAAGACTAGTAAATCAGGAGCAACAGATAATATCTCTATTATTTTTTTAATCACTGTAGCACGAAGTTATTAGATTCCCCCAATGGTCAACTCTTACAGGGATCGCAAGTATTAGCAAAGCAGTAAAGCATGTTTCTTGCAGTTGTAAAATATCAACATTTTCTAAAAGTGCTTTTAATTCTGAATTCCTAATTTCATTCTGCAGCCCTGTGATCGTCAAACTCCCAATGACAAGTTCTGTTGTATTATTAGGAATTGTAATCTAGCCTTGACCTTCTATTCCCTAAACTATTTCCATTACTCTCCTTTCTATCATAGGTTCCACCTCTTCTCAGAACTCTACCAGCATTCTCATCTTGACTAAGAACTTCTGTGCTGATGTTCATCTCCTTTCAGCCATCAATCTACTCATTTTATATCTTCTGTAATTAATTTTGTCTTCACTGGTTTCTAAACAAATGATCTGAATTTAATATTCTGACTTTATAATTCGGCTTCTTTTCTGGATTCGTCATATCTACTCTGCTGAAGAACCCATCTACATTGTCTCTGAATAGTTCTACACTTTAAATATCACGCACTTGTATACTCAACACCTTATTTTTCCTAAAAATAGGCAGCAATCTTGCTCTATTCAAAGGTGGGACAACATTTAATCATTTCCTATTTCTCAGATGTTCAAAACTCTTAGCATTACTTCTTATTCCATTTGACTGAATGTTCTGCCCTCTACTCTGGTATCCTTTTCCCGTTTTCTTATACCATATCCAGACAATGGTCACACTCCTCCAACCTGTCTTTTTGTCTCCTTTGGTAGTAATATCTTTGATAGATTTTCTTCATCTTTCTAGCCCCTTCATTATGATCGGTGTCCCTAGAAAACTTTCTCTCATGTTGTGCTTTCACTGGGATCCATTCCTCATCCGAGCTTTCCTTCCTACTAATCTCTCAATCCGAGCTATCCCAGCTCGTACTCCTCGGTAAAATCTTGATTACCTTCACTACAATCTGTGGTTAAAATTGAACTCTTCATCCAGCCATATCCATTTCTCTGGGAATTGTCTTTTCTTGCTGAAACTACATCCTCATTTCCATTACCCATTAAATCAATTCTATCATTCTTTGTACCTAGACATTTTTTCTCTTGATCCAGTGCAATTTAGCGCCTTCCCGTAGTTGTTCTATCTTTAAAATGAGTCTTAAATCAAATCCAACCTTTTTTAAAGGGGCGAGTGTCACTAATTTACAATTCCCTGTACTAGCTTTTTTCATATTTCCCCAAAGCCTTCATTCCAAGGTAGCCACTCATTCAATACAATGCATGCAGGAAGCTTGGGTATGCCCCAAATGAAGTGGGAAATTTACTTCACATCCAGGTCAGTGGTTTTATGGCCAATCATCAAGGGGAGGGGAGCAGGGAGTGGCTGGTGGGAGGTGGGGAAGGAAGTGAGGGAGGCATAAAGGCGGAAGGGTAATGGCGTCCCAGCCATTGGCGTCCAGACAGCCAAGGACAGACAGCGAAGGATGAGCATGGCTGTTAACGAGGCTGTTAAGAGGTGGTAAGAGGGATCCCCGCACCTGTTCACTACATTCCGGCCTATCACAAGGCAGCCTCAACACCCAGGCAGCCATCAAACAGCAAAACAACACATACCACTCTCCCTCCCACACAGGGAAGAGTATAAAGAACAGACCACAAACAAAGCAGAAAGGCCTATATGGCGGTCTCTCTCAACAATCAACTGTTCACCAGACCCAAAACCAATAAAAGGGAGGGGGGACACCAGATTGCCACTGTCCCAAGTACCGCCCCATCACAAGCAGCAGGACCGATTGTGCACCCAGGGGCTCCAACATCGGGGGGCCGTTTCGGTAAGCAGCATGCGCTGGGTGCTGGGAAACAAGAGACAGAAGACTTGCCTAAGCAACGGCACTGGTGCAATAGTCCCAATAGGCCGACGGAGCTTTATCGTCGGTAACTGGAAGAGGAGGTTTAGAACCTCTCCCATAATGTCGTCACTGCACACTACACAGGGGAATAGGAACAGGATAGCTGGGATAACTGCTACAACCAAAATACTGCAGCAGCCACTGTTACATCCACCACAAATCATTCCCGGCCCAAAACACCACCACTACACTACAAGGTACACACCAGCTTATCCAATCCACCACCAAGAAGAACAAGACCAACCGTAACAGATAACCACACACAGACACAACCCAAGAAACCAC
>JAVHNH010000057.1:0-12435 GCA_034783935.1 Desmognathus catahoula
ACCGCTGTGGAAAATAAATTAACAGACCTAGTTATTATAACTGATTGCATCTATGTGCGAAACGGGTTTGTGGAGTACCTCCCAGCCTGGAAAGCGAGGGGCATGGTGTGCGCGAACAATAAACCACTGAAGCATGCCAACCTCATAAAAGCGATAGATGATTTGGTGCAAGAAAATGGAATCACAGTGTACTGGAAGAAGACCAAAGGTCACAGTAAGGTGCCAGGTGAGGAAAAAACTGGGAATGATAAGGCTGATCTCCTGGTGATGCAGGGTGCTATTGATGGAGAGTTTATAGAGTCAGAGCACCTGCTGCAAGCGAAGGAGGTCGCTGGTATCACGAGGAGTCAAGCCAAGGAGCAACAGACACATGTTGTTCAGTGGGCAAGAACAAGCCCAGAACCAGATTTAATCTCTTCACAACAAAAAGATAACTGTGTAGGAATTTTTTTACAGATATTTGTAAGACAAAAATTGAAATCCCATTAGTGAGTCAGATATTCAAAACAATGAAGAGTTAAGGATATTTATGAGAGATCCCAACAAATATTCCCTCCAAGATGGTCTATTAGTCAGAACAAGTAATTCAGGGGTCACGCAATGGGTGGTCCCCAAAGAATTCTGTGGAATGATGATGGAGCATGCACATAATGAGATTAATGCAGGTCATAGAGGTGCAAAGAAGACAGCGGAGATATTAGCTGAAATAGCATATTGGCCCCATTTGTATCAAGATGTAATAATATATTGCAGGGGGTGCCTCACTTGCACGCGGTTTCAGCCAATAAAACTACGTCATAGGGCTCCTCTACAAAAGAAAGGGCTGGTTCTGACGTGGTCCGACATACAAATTGACTTTATAGGCCCTGTGGTGAAATCAGCAAGGGGGAATAAATACATGTTGACAGTCACCTGCCTATTTACAAAATGGGTGGAGTGTCTGTCATCATCTAACTGCAAAGCTGAAACAGCTGAACTATTACTGATAAATCACGTCTTTTCAAGATTTGGTCTCCCCATTTTTATTGCGTCTGACCGCGGTTCGGGCTTCGTGACTGACGTAATGAAAAGGATGTGGGATATCTTAGGTGTAAAACGGCAACTTCACATAGCGTACCATCCAGCCAGCAGTGGGGGAGTGGAACGTTATAATAAAAATATTGTTAGCATGTTGAGAAAGTTTGTTTCAGAGACAGGCACGGATTGGGACCTAAAACTACAGTTGGTTCTTATGGCGATCAGAGCCACACCAACTGAAGCAACTAAATTAAGCCCTTTTGAGCTGATGACAGGTCGCAAGCTTAGAACTCCTGCGCACCTGTTGTACAAAACAAATGAACAGACATTGATATCTGCATCTTCTGTCTATGAATATATAGTGGAACTGAGAAAACATCTTCAATTTGCATTCACATTTGCTCAGAAGAACTTAGAGAAGTCTGCGGACATCACTAAGACTTATTATGACATGAAGGTGAGCAGAACTGAGTATGAAATTGGAGATGAAATATATATATATAATTATTGGAAAAACAGAGCTCAGCATAGGAAGTTCTTGCCATCCTGGAAAGGGCCGTACCCTATTGTTGACCAACTATCTCAAGTTGTTTACAAGATTAGCATAAAAAGAGGTCAGGTAGAGACTGAAAAATGGGTGCATGCAAAACAAATTAAATTGCATCATCCACAGTCTCATGTCAGAGAGATAGAATCACCACAAATACAGCCGGAACAGAGTGGGACACCTGTGTACAATGAAGAGCAATAAAAATAGGAAGACTTCATAACAGGTGGTAAAAATAAATTTTTGGCAAATCAAGAAGAAATGAAGACTGTTTGATAACAGGTAAAGTAAGTCAATTTAGAATGAATGATGAGAGTGAATGGAAATGAAGAGAAAGAAATGCACCTAGGTTATATGTAAATGTATTTTCTTTCAAAGGAAAAAATAAATATGGCTGAAGGCGAAAATTCTTGGAGAATAAATACTTAATCGTGTTTTATATCTCCTAGATATTAACTGGCCGCTCCAACAGGTGGATTCTGGACTCTGGATCCCGGACTTCGAATCCTGGATCCGGAAGAAGCCAACGCCAGACAAAACAAAACAGAGAGACTACGCCAGTCAAAATAGAGAAGCAAGCAAAAAAAAAGACATTGTTCGACATGGAATAGACTGAGTGAAGAAGCGACGCAGAAAAGAGCGAGAGAAAAGACCAAGAAATTTGTGGAATAAATTAAACAGATGTTTATGAAATATTTCATCATAAAGCAAATGATGTATCGATGAAATGTATATTATATGTTTCTCTTCCATAACAACTTGCTAGGTAAATACAACACGTACAACACCCAGCGATGGAAGAAGAAAGAAAAAAAATGTATTGAAAAATTGTGAAGGATGAATGAAAGTAAAAGTAATAACTCAGATGTCATTACCTCCTTGATCGAATCAAGAAAACTAACAGTGCTTTTGATTCTATCAAGGGGGAAATGTCATGACTTTTGGGGGCATTAATATATATATATATTAACAACCACGGCCATAAAAAGGCGTGTGGGGTGTAAGGACCAAGAAAACTGCACTCTTCATTGACGGGTGCACAGTAAAGGATTACATATACAAGCAAAGATGGGCTCCCTTCAAAGAGCACTGGTACATTTACACATTGTATTTTAAAAACATATTGTGTTATATTCATTTAGTGTGATTAAATGTCCAATATCATAATGTTAGATGTTAATGTTAGTGGAGATGCATAGTTAAGTCTCCGGTAGATATGTTGCTAAGTGTGTTAGCTGGGCTCTAGCCCCATGTGTTTCACTGAATGGCTGCTGGAGAAGGGCCATTGAACAACAATGAAGCATTTCTGTTGACAAATATTTCTCATTTAGAGCCATGTAGAAACTACAACTATTAGTTATGCATAAAACACACTACAGATTCTTGTAGAGTAACATGTTACACATCCTAGGACATATGGGATACACCCCACTTTCATATTCATTTAGCTAGGAAATTGAATTATCCGCAGTATGGTATGAAAGATTGGAAAGAACCAGGGAAGCATAAGAGAGGTCTTTGGGAGTGAGCTAATCTCTGTGATGGCAAAGCTGACTTCTTCCAGCATGAATGGGAGATGGTGCCTCCAGTCTTAAATGCAAAGAAATACAAGAAATTTGGAGAGCTAGCAGGGCAGTTTCAAAAGGAGAGGAGGTTGTTGATGCACCTGCCACAGGGATTAGTCACAGTCATAAACTGAGCTTTCCCAGAGTAAGGTCAGCATTCCGGGCACAGAGGTTGTAAAAATATGACATCCTTTACGAGTTATGGTGGCTTCTCCAAACATAGGCCAGCTCAAAGCCCAGACTTCTGGCACCAATGTCATAAATTGACAAATGAGAGAGGTGTACTTTTGACCTCCTGCATGCAGCCTGGCAGACAAAGAGAAGCAGTTTCCCCATAGAGATTCATTGTAAGGATATTACTTTTGGATATAATTCAAATCTGGAAAGTTGTTGCAAGCTAAAAATCGCAGTGTTTGTGGGGACCCACCATAGCATGTTGTTACGTCGAACGTTTATGTTTTCGTAAAGGTGGGACTGAATTAATTACAAAAATTAATTAAGGAGTGTTTTACCAAAGATAGGAAGATTAAAGTTATGTCATTTAAGCAAGGAAGAGAAAGCAACAGTGTTGAGATAATAATTAAAGTCTCAGTGCCACAGGGGTCGGTAGAAAGACGTTTGTTTCAGCACATGAGAAAAATATTGTACTGGCACAATCCTAATAATTGGGGTTTGTGACTGGTCTGTTATGGAATATTTTAATGAAAATTACAAGTCTGTATTATATTCAACAAAGGATTTATAGGCAATTTTTCGTATCTTTGGAAATAAAAGTCGCACAGCATTCAATGTTATATCAATCTGTAGAGTGGGAGAAGAAATTACTATTGCAAGTTATTAGAAATCATTCAGTAAAAATTTGGCATACTTATTGAGTATGAAAAATTTAGCAGTCAAAAATTGTCTGAGCCTGTGATGATGTCAGCAAGGGGCTGGCACAGAGGCGTTACCTAATTATCCAGAGTTGTTTAAAAGGCAGACCTCATTAGAGGAGGGGGATTCAGACATTCAAACAGAGAGCAACATTCCAAAGCCATGGGGAGATTCGCAGAGCAGTGTGATTTCAGGCCGCAGAATCCCAGCTGACTGAAGAGGGGGGCCAAGGGGGACATTGACAGAAGCTTCCACAAGCCCCAGAGATCAACTTTTAGCACATCTGCTAAAGGAAACTCACTAAAGAGTCATTAGCAGCCAATTGAGAACTGATGGAGCTGACAGCAGGGAGCCATCTCTGAGGCTGAGGTGCAGGAATTGCTGGAGCTGCAGAGCAGAGTGAGAGGGCCTGATCCACACTTCTCATCCCCAAGTGACTGGGAGAGTCTTGGAAAATTGCAGAAGAAAAGATTTAAATCAGGTATTAATGCGAGAGTGAGGTTAATGGGATCAAGGGTAAAAGTTGTGGAAGGACAACAGACAATTGTGTGACAGAATTATGATAAAACTAATATTTAATGAGGCATAGAAATTGCTAATATTAGATTGCATTAAATCATGTGATTGGGAACGCATGGGATTTTTACAGGGTGAAAATAAACAGCCGGCCCTTGTCTGTGGCTTCCCAAGCACATAATTTTAACAGTCTAAAGGGGATATGAATAATTATTAATGTGCAAAATTAATTATGTCATACAATTGACCAAAGGATTAGATTGCATGTGATATAATTGGGATAGATAGATACATTGTGTCCTAGGAAGTCTAGATGCATCATTAAGGAACGTTTCAGAAAGTTCATTGATAATTGTGGAATTTTAAATAATTTTTCAAGTTCTGAGTACATTGTAAAATGGAATATACAATCTAAATTAGTACGAGGATTGGTATCAGGTTGTGATGTGTAATGATATTCAAATGTACAAGCAGGAAAGTTAGTTTGTAAAACGGTGGGTATGTGATGTAGCTACACACTGCCCTTGTCAGTGACAGCATCTTGCACAGAACGTGCTGAAGGAAAAGTAATGGCATTATACTGTAAACTGAAATCCCTGTATTGGAAATTACAGCGCAAATGCTGGGGGGAATTGTGAGCATATATTGTTAGAAGGAAGCATGTCAATTGGAAACTAATGTATTACCAATTTCAGTAGTCTCATGAAAGGAAACTATGAGTCTAATGTACTGAATATACTTCAGAGGTTTTATTGCATACTGTATTAATGATTATTTTAAGAAATATATCCTGTTATAAGTTAATGATTTATATAAAAGAAAATATTTTAAACTGACATTGATTTCAATGAGTGTACATGGATGTGTGTGGTTTCTATGGTGTTTTAAATGCTGTTGATGCATAGCTGGGCCTAAACTCTAGGGTCTTGAAGGTTGAACTGATAAATAATCTCCATACAGGAGAACTGTTTGTGTAGGAAAGTGAATCATAGTTCATATCTCTCACAATGTGGAGATCCCACCGAGATGCCCTATTAATCATAACCGAGCGTGTATTAATAGCCATAAAAAATAATAATACTTTTTTAAAAAATAATAATTTCTTTTCCAAAAAAAAGTAAAATACATATTTTTTTTGTTATTCTATTGTGGTTATTGCTATTTAAGCCCCTAACATGGCAACTATAACAAGAGAAGCACTTTTGGAAGCCACAGAAGTGACCCTACATGGGCTCTCTGGAGCAAAAACGGTTTCATCTCAAGAATGGGCCTTGGCTCAAAATCAAATTCTTGAAGATGGACCGGCTGACACTATGGACAAGGCAGGACATGTGCTAAGGTGCGCATTGTCTCTGTTTGAAGCTACCGACAAATCTGAAAAAGCTAAGTGTTCCACGGGTCTGTGTGCTGCATTGTGGTTCGCCCACTTGCGAGTTAGGAGACTGCTGATGCAGACCAGTGATTTGGCAAATGATTTGAAAGGGCAGATAGATGTGCTGCAGAAAGGGACGGATGATATGTCTTCTGCTGTTGCAGCGAAAAATGCACAGCTGGATACTAGCATGACAGAATTGGGAAAACTACGTGCACAGTTGAATGAGTGCACAGTGGAATTGACGGAAATGCGTGCCCAAGTACAGGAGACAGACTTAGATCTGGTGGCTGAAAAGAATAAAAATGTTGATTTATCTGAAAGGGTTACAGATTTGCAGAAACAATTGTTGGATTTTGAATTAGTAGACATGGGAGAAGTTACTAGGCAGGCGAAGCTACAAAGTGAATTGCAAAGTTTAGCAGAAAATAAATGTGTTTTGGAAAAACAGATAGCAAGCCTCTATAAAGCGTGCACAGTTGTTGACAGAAAAATGGACACACTCAGTGCAGAATTGGGTCAGTGTAAACAAGCTCTTTCTGACATGTCTGATGAGAAAAATATGTTTGAAAAGGGCATACAGAGTTGGCGTGCTAGGTGCAATGAACTGGAGGAGAAATACCAGTTGTTCCAGAATGAGACGTTGAAATGTCAGGCTGAGTATGGCAAATGTGTTGAAAGTGGAGAGCAAAGGGAACAACGCATAGCAATTTTAAATGGAGAATTGGAAGAGTGTAGAGGTCGTTTAAAAATGCTACTGTCTGAAAACAGTAATTTGCAATCCCAGGTGGCTCAGTTACCAGCCCTGAAATTGAAAATCCAGGAGTTGAAACAAGCGCCTGATATCCCAAGTGATGAGGCGCCACCTAGAGGTGGGTTGCAGTATAGGCAGCCTTTCTCATGGGAAGTAATAAAACCTAGTACATCTTATCCTAGTGAGCCTGCCACACTAAATACTCTCACCAGCACCACAATGACATATAGTTTGTGGGATTCCAGAATTTCCAGGAGTGTCAATCCAACTAGCTTGCTGTCAGCCAGCGGTCAGAAAAAAAATGTACGCACTGGCACAGTGTGGGCTACAGATTTGGAAAGGCAACAGGTCACTGGAATGGCTGTGGGAGAACCAGCACTTAATAGGGATGCCCTAGCCGCTCCTGCAGAGGGCACTGCAGTGCAAAGTAATGTACTAGCCCCCAATAGATTTGACAGAGGGAGTAGTAAATATAAGTCTCTTTCCCACCCAGATTCAAGTGAGGATGAATGTGAAATGCCAATATTTAATAGGAAGAGAAACAAAAACAAAAGTGCTCCTCTAACGTGGAACACAGTGAGGATTTCTCGGAAATCCGACAAATTCAAAAAATGCTCACCCAATACACAAGAGATTCAAAGGCGTCAATCCATACTCACTTGAATCTATATGAAAAGATTCTACGGAATTTCGGAATAGATTCCACAGTTAAGATGATTAGATATTAACCATGGACATTTGACAAAAATGAGCAGAATTTCTTTTTAAGCTTGGATTTGAACGACTTCAGCACGTGGAACAAATATAAGAAAGCTGTGCTGAGACAGTTCTCGCCTTATCGAAACGAGCAGGAAGCACTCAAGTATGCTTTGAATATTTCATGCTTCCCTAATCAGCACCCTCGTGATTTTTTACATGTGTTAAAAAATGCTTTTAGTCAAGCATATTCCGACGTTGACATAGATTCGACGCCTTTTAAAAACGCATTTTTTTATGGGTTGCCCCAAGCCACAAAGACCCAGTTGGCATTGAACTATGATGGCACCCAAGATTTAAAGTGGATTTTGGCCCAGGCACAGCGTATATTTGAGGTTTCAAAAGTACCAGAGCCTAAAGAAAACAAACAAAAAACTTCTGGGACTGAAAATATTAGTGAGATAGAAAAAGCGCCAGAGCTTAGTTTGGAGGCAGGTGCCAAAATGGGAAATAATAATTCACCCAAAAATAAAAATGCTCCAAATATTAAAGTAGCAGATTCTGGGGATAAGTCTTAGTCTGATACTTCTGAGGGAAATAAACAAAAATACGACTTCTTCGTTTCAAAGAACTACAAAGGCGACCGTCCGATTGCAAACTGTCAATATCGTCAAAATGACAGAAATAGGAATAATTCAGGTAATAGTGAGTGAGAGCGAAGTGTGCAAAATAGGGAACCACCAGTTGCATGGCAAAATGAGCAACAAAGGACTTGGACACAGCAGAATGAACAGAGGAGCTGGGCGCAGCAAAGAGACAGATCGCCCCCTAGAGTTAGAGAGCGGGATCAACAGCCTTCCAGACTGGAAGCCATAGAACATCATGTGAAATATTTAGCAGATGCAATGTGGGGATTCTTGCGTGCACAGGCACAGTTAGAGAGCAAAATACATCACAATCAGGTACAGGAAGCTGCTGACAATGGAAATGAATGGCACATTGTGGGAGAGGGCCCTCTTTTGTGTGTTGGCACAGGGGGAGGGGATGAAAGTATTGAAATGTCTTCCTCTGTGTTGATTGCACAGGGGGAACCCTCCTTGCAATTGGTTGAAAACAAAATGAAGAAGCACTATCTGAAAGAAAAAAAAGTGGTGAGGTTTGCAGATGGTGCACCATTAATTTGGGAGTATGAAATGGAAGCAGAGTCAACAGGTAACAAGAACTATTGTTTTAAAAGTGGTGAGAAAATTGTAAAAGAGAGATGGATCAGCGCCTTGGTGATTCAAAAGTTAGATTCAATGGAAGCTCAAGATGATTGGAAAAATGTGCGTGTGGAAGGCAGACAAGAGACTACAAACACAGAGGCCATTCAAACCCCTGTGCTTGAGTCTCTGCCCAAATGTGAGATGGGAGAACAAGGGGGTCACGGGTCAGAGGTCGCTGAGATCACTGCCATTGAACTTCCTCCCAAGTGTGAGAAAAGAAAACAAGAGGTTCTAAACACAGAGGCCACTGAAACCCCTGTGCCTGAGCCTCTGCTGAAGTGTGGGAAGAGAAAACAAGGGGATCTTGGGTCAGAGGTCATTGAGACCCCTGCCTTTGGACCTCTTCTCAAGTGTGAGAAAGGCAGACAAGGGCTTTCAGGATCAGAGGTGATGGCATCCTCTGTGCCTGAACCCCTGCCACAGCGAGAAAGGTATCAAGGAAAACAGCATTTATTGCAAGCTGATAAAATACATGAAGCATTGGAATTTAAAACAGCACACGTGAGTGTGGCAGCAGTGGAGACTGCAGCCATTTCAGAAAAGACAGGTGTTAGAAAAAATATTTCAAAAATGTCCACTGTAGAAAAATTAAAACGGGAAATGACAAGGAACTCACACTTTCTCTGTCATATTAGGAAACAAGGTGACAGATATTTTCTACCTGTTAAAGTGCAAGAAGAGCACAATGTGGAAGCCTTACTGGACTCAGGGGCCGAGGTGTCCCTGGTGTCACAGAAAATGTATCAAGAACTGTGTAGGGGAAATGCTGGAGTGGACACAAGACTGACGGATGCCCCAGAACAATTGCACAACTTTAATGGACAGAAAGTTCTGGTGCTAGGGATGTGTACATTAATATTACAGATCGGTAAGCACAGGATGGCACATCCAGTCAGGGTTGTCCCATTGAACTCCTTTCAAGTGCTCATTGGCAGAGATTGTTTAGTGAGACTCTCACCACTGATAGATTATTGTAATGATATTCTCTGGTCGCAAGTCAGAAAGCCAATTCCTTTGAAACATGTGAATAGGACTGTGCACACAGAGAAATCAAATCACCGTGTTGGGACCAGAACTCATTCAGTGGAGGTGTATTTTAAAAACACGCAATTACCGGAAGTAACTGTTATCACCAAGAGTGATAATCCGTTCACCACTGAATGGAAGAATGGACATTTAACCGTGCATTTGAGAAATGACAAAGAATGGAAATCTGAACTTGATGGAAAATGTTTGCGGTTTTCGCTTAGAGTGAAAGCCCCTGAACTTAAGAAGGAAAGAGAGTCAGAGTGTAAACAAACCAGAATGATTGCTGAATTAGTGCAGGTGGATGAGCAGTGGTTAGTTCCCGTACAATTAAATTATCATAATCAGGAATTTAATGCTAGGTTGGATTTGATTGGGGAACGCAGTGCCTTGAGAGAAGAGGAATTTTATAAACTACAGGAAAATAAATCATTATTGTTTCAGCCCATGTTGGACCAGACAGTTAAGGGTCTGGATGATCCAGAATCTGTCCATGCCATCACGGGTAGAGCAATGATACCTGTCACTATTGGAGGCAAGCATATGTTACACAATTTCTTGATTGTGAAAGGGACTTTAAATAGTGTTTACATAGCACAGGACATATTGCATCGAATGGCAGCTTTTATTGATTTGCATCAAAAATGTCTATGGGCAAGGGTACAGAAACCGTGGCAGTTTCTGGACATGGAGAAAGCGCTTAGGAGCGATCAAATAGCACCTTATGCAGTGGAAGTAGAGATAAGTAAAGAAGTGGTAATGCCAGCCAATACAAGGCAAGCTACTCTACAATTAAATGTCAGAAAGGGACAAGAGTTATGGGGAAGTAAGGACGTTTTTGTCAATATAAACAAAGAAATTATCGATTTGGGATTGAAGCTTACTTACATGCCCCTAGTGGAACTTCAAAATGGTAGCTGTAAAATATTGATTGACAATCTGAACTGCTATGATGTCACTCTGAGAAGTGGCCTGTTAGTGGGAACAGCATTGTCTGACCAGTATTATACAGCAGATCTGTCAACCCAAATAATAGGAGTGATACCAGAAATGCTGAGCGAGGAAGAAGGAATTACATACAGTGAAATATTTTCTCTCCCTTCAGGGAAGTATACAATTCAATCAGTGTATCCCCATGAAGCGAATGGTAGCGCTCAGCATGCCATAGAGGGGGAGCACATTGTGTTTAAAATAAATGACCCTGAATGGCAATTGGAGGAAGAAATGATAGCGCGGGAAAAAGATCCCAAGCAGGTTTTGAACTTGGAATTGTCACAGCAATTAGAGGAACAATGTGAGGTAGATAAAATTAGGATTTTTCCTGAATTTGACAGCTTAGTGGAAGAACAGGTATTAAAAGCAGATGGTTGTACCACTGATGAAGAAAGGGAGAAGTTTAAGAAAATCTTATATAAATTTCAGAATGTGTTTTCAAGAGATTCATATGATTGTGGATTAACAGATTTACATGTGGTGAAAATTGAGACAGACCCTAATCTTCCTCCAGTCTTCCAGAGACAATATCGGTTACCGCTAGCGTCTTTGGAAGCTTTGGATGAGATTATTAAGAACCTGGAAGTTAGGAAAATAATTCTAAAAGTGCACAGTACTTACAACACTCCAATTTTAGCGATATTGAAAGCGTCAGGTAGTTGGCGTCTTTGTTCTGACCTGAGAAAATTAAATCAAAGGGTACACAAGTCCAGGTGGCCTTTGCCGTTTATTGACCTTGGGCTGTCACAGGTGCAAGGGGCCAAGGTCATGACCACATTAGATCTGACGAGTGCTTACTGGGCTTTAAGAGTTCAAGGTCAAGACCAACATAAATTAGTGTTCAACCACAGAAGCATTGGCTACTGCTTCTTTTTTTTTATTGAGAAAGACATATAGCAACATATATACAAAAATAAAGTTTGCATAAGAAATACATTGTAAAAGGATATATCATTAGTATTATACAATCATCATGAAGAGCAGGGGGGACGGAACAAGAGGAAAAGAGGAAAAAAGAAAAGAAAAAGGAGGGAGGGGGAAGAAAAAACAAAGATTTTGAAATTCATGAAAAAGACATGTACAGTTGGACTCTATACAAGGAATGGAGTCAAGCAGATACATTAGAGTAGCTCTTGCATATAATCAATCAAGGGACCCCACAATAACTGTAGTTTAACATGATTGCCACGCATAATCAATATTCTTTTTTCCACCTCATACATATTTAATAATTCAGTATGCCATCTATTCACATTAGGAGGGCTCGCGTCCTTCCAATGTCCGGCTATTAGAATACGTGCTATCGTGACAGCTTTGTATACAAAGGGATTCACACCTCTATGGATTTGTGGCCCAAAGATCAGATCTCTTACTGTTAAGGTGATCTGAGATCCCAAAATATCTGAAATCATATTAATGACTGCAAGCCAAAAGGTTCTTAAATGGTTACAAGAAAAGAACATGTGAACCAGGTGGGCACCCACTTCTCTGCATCTAGGACATTTGGCTGACCTTGATTGAGACCATTTATTGATTCTGGCTGGTGTGTAATATAACCGGAAAAGCAATTTAAAATGCTTGTCATAAAAGGCAGCGATCTGCAAATAAAAAGTTGAAAGATAGACGAGACAAAGATCTTGTCCTGGTGCGTGTGCCAGTCTGTATGGCAGTACCACCCACAGCACGTATATAGTAATAGTGCACAGGGAAGTTCGGTAAAGTACCAAACCATAGCTTTTTCAGCCAACGCCCACAAAACATCGACAGGCCTAGTCTTTTCGCTTTGACTACTTAATAAAAGCTTTATTTGT
>JAVHNH010000058.1:0-12411 GCA_034783935.1 Desmognathus catahoula
GGTTTAAATTGTAATTGCAAATAATGACAAAGTCGGTATACATACCGACTTTGTCTTTATCGGTAAAAATGTCGGTATGTCATACCGACATTTTTACCGGCAAAAATCGTAATCAGGCCCTATAAGTATGGATAATTCAGTATCTGATATATCATTAACCCAATTAATTTTTGGCTGTGATGATGTAAGTATCTTTGCTCTTAAGGCAATCGCTGTTGCTAGAATTATTATTGCGAGAGGATGGAAAGACCCACAACCTCCAAATATCAATAATTGGTGTATAGAGTTTAGAGCTATGTATGAATTGGAGAAAGCAATACTTATGAAACAGGGTAATCACAAAAAAATGGATAGATGGTGGGGACCCCTCTCTCTACTTTTATCTACTGAGTGATTAATATGCAAAAAAGGTGCGATTTAGTCTATTAGGATCTTGGCTTCCAAATGGCAGCGGCTACATGTTTTTTTTTATCTATTCCTAGGTGGCATTCTTACACTCCTGTCTGGTATAATCCCAATTTTCAGGTTGGGTTATTGGATGTTATAGGTAGGAATTGGGCTGCTGCAGGGATTGTTAATCTGGGGCAATTTTTTGATGCTGAAGGGCGTCGTACATTTCATTCCTTATCTGATGAATTTGATTTACAACCTAACACTTTCTAAAAATACTTAGAGCGCATTGTTCCTGGGGACCTTTCTATCCTTGCTTTTGATTTTTTTTTCCAAACATTGTCTTGGTAAGGGGCTATATCCTCTTATGCAATACTTGTGGCTATTCCCTCTGATTTTACAGAGTGTGGCTGATCGTTGGTCTCGGTCGCTTGCCAAGTCAGTGTCCCTGGATATGATTCGTCTATGTCTAACAAATGCTGATGCTCTATTTCTTCTCGTTTTAGATATCAACATTTTATGTTATTGCTCCGTCTGTATTATACTCCTCAGAAATCAGTGGTACAGCTCCAATAAGGTGGCATGCCCCAGATGTGGTGTTATGGATGCAGATATGCTCCATATGTTCTTGCTTTGTTCCAACCTTGCTATCCTCTGGTGGGAGGTTTGCAATAGAATCCAAGATCTAATGCCCGATTTTCCAATACTCAATGAATTTCACATTTTTGGGTAGTATCAGAATTATTTTATTCCACCCTGTGTCTTCAAAATGATTACAGTGGCTCGAATGCTAATTGCCAAAGCTTGGAAAGATGCAGCTCCTCCTAATGTAATGCTCTGGTGGTCCGAGGTCTGGCATCTGAGCTTGAGAGCCGTTTTGACCAAGCGTGCCAATTTTCATAGATCTTAATGAAACTTGATGAATTTTTTGTATTTTAAAGCTTAATTATATGTGTTCTTTTGTTCTGTTATTGTTTTTCCTTTGTATTCCGTTCCTTCTAATAAAAAAAAAATGTAAAAAGTCAGCTAGTGTACATAGATCTAGATAAATTGATAAAGGATGAAGCTACCTGTCTGGGATTGGAGAGATAAGAATATGGTATCAGAATAATTTGTTGCGCACAAGGAAAACAGTTAGGGAGACGCCAAGGACCAGTCTGTAGGTTTGCTGCAAGACAGGTCCTGCAAGACAGGTCCTGGAAAAAGTCTAGCTGGTGTTGTGCGATAGCAATCCTAACCTTAATGGTTGTTGGTACAACCTTAAACCTTGCTTCAAGTTATGCAATATTTCCCTGACCCAAAAACCAAAATCATTATGTTACTGTTCTGAGGGAGGGGGAGGAAGGCTGAGCATTTTGGCAACCCGAGATACTTCAAGAAGGCACACTGGAAGAAGATTCTAGGTCAGTACTTGGCTGACATTAGGAAATATTTTGGGTTACCTAGAGTACATCAATATACTGAAATCTGGCAAAATCTACAATTTCCTCAGTTGCAAGGCAATGCAGCAGCATGTCTTCAATTGGGGCCAAGAAGGTTCAGGCACATGTTTCAGGGAAATACTAGAAGTTTATCTGAAAACCTGAAGACAAGGTTTAATATACCAAACTCCATTTTTAAATACCTTCAGGTGAGAGATATTGATGACTCTAGCAAAGGCAAACCTCGAGTTAGATTTACTTTTTGCAATGTCAATTACAGGAAAAAAGCACCATTAACAGTATTATGAGTTTATCAGAGAACAGTAGAAACTATGTTGCCTGTAAATGAGAGGAAGAGATCGGCAAAACCATCTATTAAGGAATACCTTAAAGTTGGCAGATGTAAATTTTATGGCCATCAGATCACTACCAAAGCCTATGATGCTATACTATACCCAAGCACGAATTAAGAAGTGGGCCAACTCTGTCTAGTCACTGCCCTAGATGCCAGAGTGTAGATGCAGGCATAGGACGTATGTTGGTAGGTGTCCAGGGGCGAAACAGCCAAATAAAATTAGATCAACCATACAGAGAAGGAGTTTTTTTTGGTGTAAACCCATGTCCTCCCCACAGGGTTTAGAAGGTTTAACATAGCCTGAATTGAGGTGGCCAAATGCTGGAAAGATCCAATACCACCATGCCAGCGGAGGTATAAGGTAATATACCATATCACAGAACTATTAAAAAGAGGTATTACACAAAGCCTTCAAATGGTGGGATACAGTAATACTAATGACAAGGCATGAAAATGTAAGCAGAGTAGTACTTTGTTTTACTGTACTGAGACCCTTTATATTGGTGAACAAAAAAAATAAAAATGTGCTCTTGCTCTGTATGAAGTAGCCGCACAAATTATTTCCCTACATGAGGCTGTAGATAGACATTTCTATTGAGGGTTTCAGGCTATTGGGGACAAACTGGTCCAGGTACTAACCACCCATGTTCAAAGCAGTTGAAGCACAAATCCATCAAAACTATTGTGACAAAGGCAGCAAGCTCCTCACCAGAGCAGGCCATTCTCGGTGATAAAGCAGCACACTACCAACGAGACTGACCTCTGGGACCGAGTCCTTCAGCATGACATGTCCATCCTTTTCTTCAAACTCCAGATCACTCTCTGTATCATTCTTGGAGCGATACTCTTCACTGTCGGTTTCAGATTTACTGCACTGAAGGAAAGCACAAAATACTGAAAGTTATAAACCAAGAGCAAACTGCATTCGGAGCAGATGGCACCATCCTCCAGGTCTGTCCCAACATCAGATTTCCATTAAAGCCCGGATAGGCCGGTCTAAGGATGCATAGTACATATTGCGGACAACAGGGACACTTCTGCATTTTTATAAAACATGTACAGGTGTTGGCAGTTGGTAAGCGGTCAAAGCAGATCCTGCACTTGGCCAAATATGAAGCCCCTGGTGTCGTCACATGGTACAACCATTTAGTTTCTCAAAAGGGGCAATTTCTAAAAAACAAACTGTCATCCAATGCCAGCTGGCTGTTGTGTCTTGTAGACTAGACCAGGCGCCACTTAGGGTCAAGTACACACAGGTCTACCATTGGTTAAGTAACACCATAAAGCATCTATTCTGCTCCAGAGGCAACTTCTACATGGACAGACAGGGAGGTTTTAATTTAACATGTTGGAACAGATGATGACTTTTGCCCAAATCGTGTATAGGTTATGTGCAAATTTATCAATTACAAATTATTAAGTTGTCATAATAAAACTTCCCTTCTATAAGCAAGGGAGAAGAGTACTTGCATGGAAGCAAAGCATGCAGTATTTTCGAAACTTGCTGCGTTTTGGCCCAATAGAGTTTAGAAGTCAACATTGTAGGTATTTTGCTCGGGGAGCCCATGGCAGCGCCTCACAGGATTTTAAGAAATGCATCAGTTTTTAGCTGTTTCTTTTTACAGGGGTGGAGGTGTTTTCTTTCTCTTGCCTTCTGTGCCAAGAAGTCTGCGGACAGCTGATGCCCAATATAAATAAAATAAATTAATTTAGTGTTTAAGCCTGGTCAAAGAGGAAGGTTTTTTTAGTGGTCCCAGCTACCTACTTCAATTTAGTAAATGTTAGGGCTACAACTGCATTTAAAATACGCAGTTACCAATTTTTGCTAAGAAAATGTAAATCTCAGTTGCTCACTTAGGACAAGCCATGGCTCAAGAGTGAAATTGTGAAACATGAATCACTGCAATGTGCCCGAGCAGGCAACTCATGACTTGTGCTCACATTCGAATAAGACCATGCCAACTCAACCTTGTGCAGCACATAAAACCCAACATATTTTGTGCTTCAGGGAGCTATAACAAAGGCAAGCCAAGGGTCAGTCACAGGCCTATAGCACCAATCTAGTAGATTAGGGATGGGGCTCTACTGCAGTCTGAAGTGCCAATTCTACAATGAACAGGCAGCTATCGCCGCACTGCCTCCCAATGAGGTGGTAAGTAGTATGCTAACTGAAATTGTACTCTGTGGCACACAGCCAACTTGATTAAGCCCAGATCTGTATACAATGAACTTTACAACCCAGTCACTAGTCTACACAAAATAAGGTGTTACTACCTTGCCTCTCCCATTCGCTTCATGTAGATGCATACAATCCAGTCATTTATCTGGCCATAAAGGAAGTTGGTAGCACTGCATGCCCAGTGAATAGCGATTCCTGTTAAGGAAACTGGTGAGATGTCACAGGCGACAGCCTGGGGCAGTCACCTGCAACCCCTCACTAATTCACTTAGCGAGGAGCACAAAAATAGCCTTGGGTCTCACTGGTGCAGAGAACTGCAGTTCGCTGCGCCAGCAAGGCCCCCAAAATCAGCCCTCAAGACTGCCTTCAAGCATAGAGCTTTCCTACTCATTTATTGATTTCCTAGCCTTCCCATAAGAAACCCTCTATAGGGTTCGCTAGAATGAAATTGTACAGGAAGGTGCTCATATCCAGGTCAAGAGTAAACTGAGAGTGTCCGACTATTTTTAATACACAAACTGTGCCCCAAAATGTACATTTCGCCTTTATGCTCTCCAATGTTAGGTTTGGAGATCGAAGTTAAGGAAAGCCATTGTAGTATTTTATCAGTTAAGGGAACAGTTCCTTCCATTGTCCATAACTATCTGCTACATGAAAGGCCGGTTAAGTGGCCCCTCTGGATCCTGCAGAGCTGTATCTTGCAAACAGACTAGGGGGACAAGGTGCATTTGACACAGGAGGATGTGTTCATGGCTCCATAGCTGTGGGATCATCCAAGTACACATTGAACCACTGAACATTGCAGAACTAACCTCAATACTAGAATCTAGTCAAAGCTAAAGCAGTCCATACACAAATAGATTGAAATTTACAAGAAGTTCTGTTGCTTCAGCATAAATGCAAGGTCTGATGGTTTATTTTGTGCGCCACTTATATACCTGGATATGCCTAAACATTGCCAACCCTACCTGATACGTTACATCTTCCTCGTCATCTTCAGGCAGCTCGTCTGCCAGTGCCTCAATCCAGGACTGCTGCTCCTCCATGTCGACATCTTCCACCTTCCTCTTGCTGCCTTTGCCAAAGGGTTTTTTTGGCGATTGTCTTACTTCTGAGATAGAAGATGCAGGACATCACTTTAGGATGGAACATGGTGCTGAAACTAAACTTAACTACTCAACTTGCTAGAATCACTGTAGGGGAGTTATTCGTACTGAGCCAATGCAATCAGAACAGGAACCTGTAATAACATTGCAAATTATTCATTTTGCTCCAAGAGGCCAGACAGTATCCAGCGTCATACATAGTTTGCTTTTTGGTTATTAGATGGTTTGCATTTTATTGGTTTTGTCCTTCGTTGCTATACAGCATGTGCAACTTCTGTTGCCCATCTGTTCTTACAGCACCTGCCTCAGAAATCACAGCCCTGCACCTGCAAATTACAACAGTGCTAATATGCCAACGAGACACGTTACCACTCAAACATACCTACTACCCATCACTCACTCTCCTAGAGTAAAAGGTAATGCCACATAAAACAGCAGCTAAATATATACATCCAAGAGGGAGTTCCAATCACAAATCTCAGACACTGGGGAAATAACAGGATCTCAGTCAGAAATTGGGCTGTTGCTGATCCCCTTCAGCCCATGGTGCAACAATACCGCTGGGGTGGCGATTGTATCACACAACCAATTTGGATGGCATGCCGAGGCTTAAAGGTTAGGTGCGCTACTAGATTTTCTAATGGGGCAGTAGAGGGGTGGAGTTTCTTGGAGGATACTAGCCCCATAAAATCTACAATTACGAACCAGTTCAATGGGGTGTTTCATGAACTAGAGTTCTGAATGACGATACATGGGGAGACCAGAGATGTAGTGCCCATCAACTTAGGTTGATTGCAAGTGCTGGTACCGCAAACTAATTGAGTTAGTGTCTGTACTGCTGTACAGTGCAGTAGAGAATGTATACTTGCTCAAGGGTAGGTAGGTAAAAGCTTTATTCGGGTGAAAACCCATTAAGCACAATACATTACATTTATAAACATCCAATCAATTGCGAACAATACAACCTTATCTGTACATAAAAATTGAAAGAAAAATACATCACATCTATATACCATTAAAAATGCAGTACATTATACAAGCAGTTGTGTACAGTGCAGTAGAGAATGTATACTTGCTCAAGGGTACATTATACAAGCAGTTGTGTAGCGCAAGTAGAACATTGGCCATCTCAAGTACCTTACACCATTTTTGGATCTGAAAGCCCCCACACCATTTAGTCCCCACACCATTTATAGACCATTTTTGGATCTGAAAGCCTCCACACCATTTATAGTTCCATTCACATCCTGACACTCAGGTTTGACCTCTTTGGGGCGCATCAGCTAGCCTCGCTTGCTGGTGCCGAGAGTGTCTTGGCACAAAACCCAGGGCTCTTTGCAGATCTCCCCTCGATATAAGCAAGGAGCCCTGGACCTCATGTTACCCAGGCAGGACGGGTGACAAGCTTCCCCATCCTGCCTGGGTGATGGGACCCCCACCTGTGTTTGCATTACTGCTCATGCACGGTAATACAAACACGAAGGCAGGAAACCCAGAAATCCCGGTTCTCTACTCAGCTCGGGTAGAGAGGAGGCACAAACATGCCTGCAATGCTCTACCTGTTACAAGTAGAGAAAACGAGGGAAAGCGCCTTGGCAAGCTTAGAATCTAAGCTTTCCAACGAGCCCTCTCTGGTGGGTCGGTAGATGCTGTAGAATCCAAAACAAAGGATCCCACAGCAGCAGACACCAGGGATTATACAAAAGGCCAAGGGGATCTGGGCCATCCCTTTGGCCTCCACTGGTGCCAGCGACATACCCTTTGGGGGTCAGGCCCCTGGCCCCAGCCCCTTAATCACCAGCAAGAGGGAACAATGGTGGCTGCGGGCTGCCAATCACATCTGCCGGCACAAAACGTGCCATGCTGGCACACCGGGGTGGGGGAGGGGGTTGTGAGGTGCCAGGGCAACCTTCACTACCCTCCTGACCCCACCAGGGATGATTTTTTTTTTAGAGGCACAGAAGACCCCACATACTGCAGAACAGGCAAGGTTTTCCCATTTCATTTTTCACTGCATGTGTATCTCAGTGTACGTGTGCGCAGGGCCAGCCTGGTCACATAGCGCCCTGGGTAAAGACAAATTTAGCATCCCCCAAAATTTATTTTAATAAGCATAAAACATGCTCAGCGCACAGATTCTTAAAGTTTTTACCCCTTGCAACTACAGCATGAGAAAGAACAACGAGTCCTAAAAGCTAGCATTTGCCTCCATTCTCTCTGAAGATAAACTTAAGAATCATTCCAAACTGTTGGACAGAGCAGTGGGTAAAAGCCTAGAGCTTTCATCAGACAAGGGTTCTAATCCCGGCCCTGCCATCTGAAACATAATCCACGTAAAATTTTAAAGTGTGCTCGCCATTATACCAGCACTAGGGGAATCCCCGGAGGACTCCTGACGAGAGTCCCGTCAAGCAGTGACCCAGGTGACCGCCCATAATAAAGGCTGCCCCCCCCCCCCCCGGAGTGTGTTGTCCTGTCCCTCGAGCCAGCCCCGGGCCATCGTTTTGGAACACAAGCACCTTGTAACCCTATTGCCCCGTGTCCATTTATTTCTGTATTGCAAAACAGAGCAACATTTTACATTCAATTTGCATTTTTTTGTGTATAAAATGGGCCAATGCCACTGAATCATTCTACAATTTGTGGTTGAATAAGAAACCCACACATGCCATATTGGCCTAAAAATTGTTGCCGCAATCATGCCAACTACCTTCTCCCTACTCCCCATGAGGAAACTGGTGACCAACATAAGTGGGTAGAGCAAACATGGATGCAAGGGAGCATAAAATGAGACCCAGAATGCCCTGTGATAGTGGGAAAGTTGTGTCCCTCTTGCCTCCATGGTGCACCGACGCATGTTGGGGCACAAGCTTACTCGCAAGGAGTAGGAAACGAAGGAGAAAGTAGCTTACATTGTTGCCTGTGCGTTGGCCCACCAATTTTTAGGCCAATATGGCACAAACCTGTAAACTTTCCACTTATCACTGGGCATTCAGGCTCTCATTTTGTGACACCCTCAGCTCCAGGTTTGGTGCACCCATGCATGTTGGGCACCAATTTACTCATAATGAGTAGAGGTATGTAGGAGAGGGTAGTTTGTGTGATTGGCCTCAAAATAGGTGCGGCGCAACGCACAGGCAATAAATTAATTTTTGCTACTTTTCGCCAGGCATTGTGGGTAGTGAACCTAGTGCGACCTTTGCAAGCAACACGTCATTACGTGCATTTAGGGTTTCCTCTTTTAGGAACAATATGGTGTTGGTGGGTTTCTCGAAAGCCATGCCACTCCAGGCACAAAACGGATGCTACACTGACATCAATTTAAAAAAAAAAAAAAAAAACGACCAGACATCTCGTTTTGAGGCCTCACTCCCATGGCTTAGGTGCAATCACACATTGTTGGTACTGACTGCTGTAGGGAGTAGGGCTACGCTGGGTGATGTGCCCATGTTAATGGCAGCATGTTAGATCCTCTTTTTGTGGCCAATTTCACCAAAAACCTGTACTTTTTACAAGTTCGCCATGTATTGCTGGGCATTCTAGGTAGTAAACTTTGTGACTGATGCAAGTCACCCATCTTTGCATGCATTAGGACCTGCAGGGTTTTTGTTGGCAGTGCTCCACTGGCTCAAAAAGAAAGTGAATGTCACGGCAGATTGTCATGCCGCAAGTTGTTCTGAGGATTGACATTACCAAATGTCATTCTGCCCTACCCTCATCTGTGACTTTTCTGCATCCACACGTGGGGTTCAAATTTTTCCAAGAGGAGTTGAGGATTCTTTGGAGCTATGTTTCATGTCCCTGACAGTCACTTGTCCTACCTTTTTTTACATTCTACTGTACACCAATGTTGGAAAAGTTACTTGTCCAAAAAAAACAAAGAAAAAAAACGAATCTTGGCTATGCCACATTTGGTCGTAAAATTACCCATCCCTGACCCCATGTACATGTCTACTTTCTAGACATGTATGAATTGACATGGTGAACAAATTATTCATCTGCTATTTTCATGTGCCAATGGTTTGAGGATGGTTCTAAGATTCCACTGTTAGTGCCCTGCGCTTACTGCCTCAGGGTGTCAGCAATTGTTTGAAAACAGCACACAATGGACGTTGCTACGATGGCATGGGTTAGGGCTTTGTAGTGTGCACTGCATTCATAGAGATACCAAACCTTCTACAAGTTAGGCTTCAAATGTTAAATTTATTTTTGACTACATTTTGTTTTCTATCAGTTGCTATGGGACCATTTTTTTGGTCAATCTACAAAAACCACGCCTTGTTCTTTTCACCATTTTCTCAGCTGTTCAAGAATGCAGGAGTTACATGAATTGTTCTTTTGTCTCACCTTCCTAAGCCAAAATCTGAAAACAGGTGCATTGCATGCAATATTGAAGAACTGGTTAGAAAAGCATTGCAGTCTCCAAGAAATTGCATCAGTTTTTTTTAAAACCCTGTTCTGGAAAGTTGAGAAAATATGGATTTCAGAACTGCAAACCATTTGTTGATCCCATATGCAGAAAAAAACTTGCAAAGCTTTTGCATTTTCTGAAAAAAATGCAAAATTTCAGACACCACCCATGTGTGAGTCCCAATTTTTTGGAGTCATTAGATTGTCCACCCGGTTAGAAAAGGAGCAAAAATGGCTGCGATTGGCCAAGCCAATCAATAGTTACAGGCTTCTAACCTATTGCACTATCAAACAGCCAAAAAAAGGCTTAGCACTGGGGTGGGAACCCCTTAGCACAGAACAAAAGCAAACCAGTGCTAACCCCTTAACAATTTCTTCCTTCAATTTAGGGTCTTGTCTAACATCAATTCAATATGAGGAAGCTAATTCTTGGCCATCACAATATGGGAAAACTCCACAAAAAAAATGGCACTACTACCCACCATTGCGCAGCCATTATCTACATAATGTGACAACTGTCTAGGTTTCTATTGCCTAGATTGCCAAATGCAAAGCTGTATAAAGCCCTGCAGCTGTAATGCAAATCAGGGGACCTTCATGAAAAGGAGCCGCACCACAGTTTTTGTTGATGCCCATTTACCCACTCACTGATTTGGAAGCCAGTTGAGTCAGCACACTGTGTTCGGAGGCTGGAATAAATGAACACAGCTACTCTTCATTATCAATTAAAGTGCACAAACTACACCATAATTTCCCTGTGCCAAGGCTTCATTAACCTTAAAGGCTGCAATCAGATAAGATCCAACAACGTTTCAGACCAACTAGTCAAAGTGCCTCATCCTTACCCTCTGGGGCACCACCTTCTCCCAAGCCTTTGGACATGGGGTATCCTAGGACTGTCTGCAGCTTTTGGGGAGCAAAGGAAAGGAGACATCTTGCCAGCCTACCAAGCCGCTTCTTCACAGTGACGACACGCCTTGTAGAAGGGGAGGTGGTTGGACGGTCCATACTGCCTACATCCTCCACAGCCAAAGAAGAGCCAACCACTGCCATCATTTTCTGGAGAATCTTAAACTAATAAACAAAATAGACAGTGTTACCCACAGTGCCAATTTGTACACATCAAAAATGACATTTCAAAAGCCAGACTGGTGTCAGGCATGGGCAACATGCCAATGGGGTGTTCAAATTTGAAAAATACACCTCTAGCCATTCCACCGCCTCTCAAATTGCTCCTGAACTCTGAGTGATGCCGAGGATGGTGGCAGAAAGGATGGACAAGCATTCATTCATAGTACTAACCAAACACCAGTAGCTGCAACTGAAGGAGTAGAAGTGGGGAAAACTGAGCAGCTATCAGAGAAAGGACAGTATGTTGAAACAGAACTAGAGGTGGGAGCAGAGTATTGTAGATATGGACCATATGACAGTATATACAGTACAGAACCTCAAGCAGTAAGTATATACTGTCAAAACAAGGAGCAGTGAAGAGGCCAGTCAGACCCACTTAACAGCAGCATAAAACTCAAATTTAGTAGCACAAGAAGCCAAATTAGCAGCATATTTATAGCAGCATCTTTTATTTACAGAAAACATGGTCCGTTCTAAACTTAAGTGCACATAGTTTGCACACTTTAGTTAGCCACACTGCTGTTATATGACAACCAAATAGTCATATTATCATTGTTATTTACAAGTTTACAAGTCACATGAAAGGCAAATTCAGCGCTAGCTCCTACAAACTTGATTCTCCTGCTCCCATATGGCATAATATGCCTTGTACCCAGTGAATATGCCTTGTACCCAGTGAATAACACCCATATTCATACATCAGAACCATTGCACAGACTTGATTTCGTATTAAGCTTGAATCAACACAACATGCCCACGCACACCACCACATCTCATAGCAACCACCATGCCCATGCACACCATCATGCTACCTACCAACCAACTCCTATGCACATTCAAACAACCACCCCATCTGCCAACCACCATGGCCCCCTACCACCTGTGAACCACTATGGCCATGCACACCATCTTACCTGCCAACCACCATACACCCCATTGCTCCACACCAGCTACCATGCCCACCACTAGCATCTGCCAACCGCCTTGCCCATGGACACCCCCACCCTAGCTCCTACCCACCATGCACACCATCACCCTGCCTGTCAACCACTACTACCTTACCGATCAAACACTATACTCACCACCACCAGGCCTACACAATACCATCCTATCTGCCAACTACCAAGAACACCACCTTTGCTGTCACTTGACCTGCTAACGCACACCACCACTTAACCGGCCATCTTCTTACCACCATACCATTATAATCCTACCACGCTCATCCATTGTCTCCTGTTCCATTCTCTCTTTCTCTCCATACTCCAAGCTGTTACCTTCCCCTTCTGCTATTGTTTCCTGTTCCTTCCTTCCTGTACTCCACGGCACCAATCTATCTACACTCCACCTTTTTCCATCGCTGGTGTCTACATGTTTGCTACCTTTTTTTTCTATGATCAACGGGCCCATGTATTTACTTAA
>JAVHNH010000059.1:0-12296 GCA_034783935.1 Desmognathus catahoula
TATAGTTCTCAAAATGATTGGCCACAAATGTGTACTTTTTATGCTGATTGAAGCAAATGCTTATGGCTAAGCTGTTCTAGGTGGGGAGAATTTAAATCCCAGTGTAAGGCAGGGCAGGGGTTTCGAGGTCATGCGTTAGCATGACTAGCAGGTGTTCATGCAATGTTCATTACCTTTCACATCAACTTTTCTGCTGACGGAGCTCCAGTACTGAACATCCCCGGCTCGCTTGGAAATCTACAGTCCTACCCTGTGGAAAAGCTGGCTCAACCAAACCCCCATGTCCTTGCCTTCTGAAGGTAACACCCTACCAAGGAATTTCACACTTGGTACTCTGCCCCATTCATATATTGAGTCCCACTTCAATAGAGGGTGGGGCATCCATGTTGCACTCACAGCTATGGAGCCTAAGAATATCAACCTTTCTAGGCTGCTTCATGGTTCCCAATATTACTTGCGATTTCTCATATTACCGTATGTTGCTCTGCAGACTGTTAACATTCTGTTCATTATGTACAATGTACAATGCATTTAATTGTACATCTTTCATAGACTCACTTGAAATAATCAGACTTTGGTTAAAAAAAATTAAGGAATTGCAATCAGGGCGTTTGCTTTCAGGCAGATTTCTATACAGGAAGTGAAGGCCTGCCAGGTTAGTCCGAGTCTGTCATCCTCTGTCTTCAATCCAATTTCCAATCTAGCGTTAAAACTGACTATCCCCTGGATGGCAGTATACATCAGGAAGGTGACTAACCAGATTTTGTCTATGGTAGAGGTTCCCGGGTGTTCGAAACACAGCATCATCACACTCTTCCTTAAGAAACCTAGCACATATCCAGCCAATTAGAAGAACCTTCTGCCAGTAACTCAGCTGCCCATTATCATCTGCAATTCTGAGCATTTGAAGACAGGCCTGTTCCAAGCCCACTGCAAGACCACAGGGGTTCTGCATGATCTGCAATCAGAGTTCTGCTCAAAGAGGAGAGCTGAGTTGGTTGCAGTGCCTGCACTGGTCTTGAGCCTGTTGGAGTTATTTGCAGCATTTAACACAATTGATCATGGCATTTTGCTGCAGTGCCTGGGGCAGTTGGTGGAAGTGACAGGGATTGCCTTGGGGTGCTGTAGGTCATTACTTGCTGACAGGAATCAGCAGGTCCATGTGGGGAAGTAGTAGGCAGCACCAAGGTCTTCTCCCTTTGGAGTGCCAAGGGGTTGGTGCTGTTCCCACTGTTCATGGGGTTTTACATGTACACTGGTCAACTGTAGTTTATCTGCAAGCAGAAGGACATGGATGCTGTAATCAGCAGTCACCATAACCTAAATTATAGAATTTACATTACAATGCAGGAAACCTTTTGCGTGCAACGCGAAAGGTTTCCTGCATTTGTTATGGTGAATGCTGTAATCAGCATTCACTATAACCTGTAATTACAGCATTCACTGTGGTGAATGCTGTAATTACAGCAGTTACATTACAATGCATGAAACCTTTCACGTACAACGCGAAAGGTTTCGTGCATTATAATGTAAATGACCCGAATATTCCCAGGCGGGGCAAAAGTGAGGCTCTTTCGCTTCTGCCGCCCGTGAATATTCGGGCACACCTTTCGCCCATCTCTAATAAGTACCTACTGGTAAAGACCCCTTCTGCCTCCTTCAACATCCTGCCTTGCCCCCTCAGCACTACTACAGCCTGCTGGGCCTGGTGCTCCTGCTGGCCCTTAGCCTTCCATGCTGTGTCCATGGGCCTCATCCTCGCTTGTCTCCCTGGTTACAATCAGCCCACCAGGACCCACTCCACAATGCACCAACCCTACCCTCCTGTGAGCCTGACCCTCAGCCTCCTAAAACCTATTGGCAGACAATACCCACCACTCAAAATCCAGCAGGCCACTGACCCATACAGACCCAATAATGCCTGACTAAAATAATATGCCCACCACTGCTGCTGTTTCTCCACCTCTTACAACAAAAGGTCTACACACACACACGCACACGCACACACACCCACACACACACACACACACACACACTTTCTTTCTCTTTCTCTCTCTCTTTCTCTCTCTCGTTCTCTCTCTCTCTCTCTAGTCCCACTGACACCCTCCCTCTCACAAACCTCCACCAGTGGACTGTCCATCTTTTTCCAAATGGAGTCATCCTGTACGACAACATAACTTCACTCTGAATTCTACACTCAATCAATCAGAAGTATTATCACTAATGCCCATCGCTGCCAGAGAGAGCTTTGGCGATATCCTAATTGCAAATTCAGGAGCTGTCACTATCTGTTTATTGGATGTTTCCTGACATTTCTTGTTTTGTGCCTTGAAAGGATTTCTTGCTTTCCTTTGGGCTTCATTGTTGGCTGTCGGCCCTATCCTCCTGATTCAATTCTAAATTAAATGCATCACAGAAGTGTGACTTTTGGACAATCACACAGCCACTAATGCTCTGGTTAGATACAACATTACACACTGGCCCAGCAGGGCATTCCGGGCCAATGTGTCCATTAAGAGCACACGTTGAGTTTTATATAAAAGTTTATATAAATGATCACCAATTTTATCTCCTGTTTTATCTAAAATCTAAGTCTCTTGGAGAAGCCTGCAAACATTCTCAATCTTCTCTGAGTCATGCATACCAGCTGGCAAATTTTGGAATTAAAATCTCTACCAATTGCATATCTCAGTTCTGCTGTATTTGAGAGACTTGTGATAAAGTCATCAAGAGGCTGGTATAAGGTGGCAGACATCTTATAGCCAGGTGCACTTGAAACGTGAATGAATGCGAAAGAGTCATTGTTATTAAAAGTAAGCATTAGGACAAAGTTATTAGGTGTGTTCATGTTTGAACTCTAAGATTTCACAATTAAAATAAAAAGGAGCATGTTTAGCAGCGTCACCAATATTCTTGCCTTTACTATTCGGTGTATCCAACATATTAAAACACAACTAATCCTTCTGGACATAATGAGCCATTTTGCCAAGTACCTTGGAACATAAAATACTTGAAACTTTTCCAAATAGTTTTTTCCAAACCATTAATATTCCTGGCTCAGAGTGAGGCAGCTGAAACTGTATTGTCAGATATTCTAGATATGTCATCAATTCAGGAAGTTCATTCAGTGCAGAATGCAGCTCTTTGTGTCTCGATCAATTAGTCACTCATCATCTTCAATATCACTTAAAGTCTGGTATGGATTAAAAAGTTGAGTTGAGGGAGCACAAGTGCAAAAGCAGGTCATTTCTGATTAATACAAGAAATACTTGTGAATACATAAGGAAGAGTTTGTATGCGTTAGTGGCTTCAATTCAATACTAGTAAAATGTTCATCAAGTGATCTATCAAGTGATGGGATTAAAATACCCTGTCCCTAGATCTAAAGGAGTGAAAAGACTCTGTGACACAATCTCTGGTTATATGGTTAGGACTTCCGCATCCTCAAATTGACCTATGAGTAATTATTAAGTCAGGGAGTTACAAATTTAGCAACTAGAAACTAGAAAATAAAGATTTATCAGTTACAGATAAAGTATTCTAATGTTTTGTGTTGTTACAGGAACACCTACATAACTGACACTAAGGAAAAAGTGACAGGTCAAAATAGTAACAACTGAGAGATTGTGAGAGTTGGCCTACGGTGCAAGGGATGGGGAATCATAGCAGTGGTAGTGAGCATATGAAGTCAGCCTGGTATTGTTTGTGCTGTGAGAGTCATTAAAGGTAGACGGGGATATGTGCTAATGGGTGGATGGAGGATAAGGGCCAGTGACACAGGAAGGTAGGATAGGCGCCTTGTGGAGTGGTAGATTTTCCTGGTAGACTGACTGCTACCAAGGAAATAGGTGAGGATGAGGGCCAGGGACAAAGGAAGGATGGACTGGGGCCTGCCCAGTCATCATTCTCAGTAAGCTGTAAAAGTGTTAAATGAGGTGAGGCAGGAAGTTAAAGGAGGTAAAAGGGGTCTTTACTAGGGATGGGCAAATTGCTTGCTTAAGTTCTGTTTATGTTTAGAAGTCCTCATCAGAGAGGTTTCTAAGAAAGTCATTGAGATGCTTGTAAAAGATCACAAAGATCTTCCAGCCAGACTTATTTTACATGTTAGTGTCAAACTATTGCTGAAAGTATGCACAATAAATAGGAGATCAGGAAAGTCTGTGCTCAATTCTCAGATTTCAGAATAGAAGTCAAGTGTAACATAAGCAAAAGCGCCCCCATTTCCTCCTATTATTAGGCACCTCATCAAAAAACTGTAAATTCTTCTAGATACAGTTGGTGAATTAGTCAAGAGTCCTAGCAAGTTGGCACTTTGCTATATAGTCCAACCAATATCAGTTTGTTTACTAGCTGATAGATTACTCCAGGATGCAATTGAGAAAGATAAACTGTGTTGTCAGACATGCTAGATGTGTTATAATTTAGACAACACTGATTCAGTGAAGAACCAGCTCTTTGTGCCTTTGACTGATAGTCCTTCATCATCTTCAATATCTCCTAGAGCCCGTTGCCTATTTCCTGTACAGAATAAAAAGTCAAGTTGTCGAGTCGAGGGAAAACAAGCAGGGCATTTATATTTGATACAAGACATATTATTGTCTCTAGAAGGAATTTAGTGCTCGTAGCCCATTCATCAATAAAGGGATATGATTAAAATACCCATCCCTACAGACAGAGGAAGAAGAAACGGTGACACAATCTCCAGATATATGCCTTATATATATATATGTCAACTTGTGCCTTGCCAATTTGAACTTCAAGCCATAAGAATTTCAGGGAGTTGCAGGTTTGAACAAAGAAAGTACAGGCTCTTTACAAAACACCTATATATTGCTGGTATTCATTGTGATGACGGTGCCCCTTTAAGTGGTCCTTTTGTGTATCCAGCGGGGGACAGTACAAAATATCGGTTTCTTTACAGGAAAAGCATTGTACGGGAAAAAGAAAGGCTAGAGAGAAGAGAGTGATAGAGAATACAATATTCAATGGGAAGAAAAGAGGTCAACAAAAATGTGTAGTCTAATTCGATGGCATCGCTTGACTTGTTTCGCCATTGTTCAGTACCTGTTACAATGTCCTCACAGTTGTGCCCCAATTCTAGCCAGCTGGTGTACAGATAAGAAGTGAGAGCTCCCCAGGATTATAGGATTATATCATCTATGTAGTAATTGCTGAATTGGAGAGAGTAGGACCTAAACCAACCCCTGGGAACTCCAAGTCAGCTCTAAAATTCATCCCTCGTGTTCTTTCTAACAGAAAGTTTGTTGGATATATTAAAATCAGTCAGACTCTACTATGGGTGTTGTTTATGATACAAGTTCTGGCTCTTTTTTTCCAGTAGAACATCTGGAATAGCATTAAAAATGAAATCAAGCATACATCCCCCATGGATGTTTGTGCTATTTGCCAATATTTTCATCACTGTACTTTATTTCTTGCCTGTAGCCATTGATGCCAAAGTTTTACAATACATTAATGTTGTAAAGTGTGTTTCTGTGCATTCTGCACATACCTTTAGCTTTCATATATTATTTGTTATACTCACAAAACCAACAGTGCATCTTCAACTGATGAGCTGACGAAATTCCATAATATTGTCTAACCTCCCAACAACTGAATCTAATTGCAAAAATCCAATATAAGCTGAAAAGGCGAGTGCAAGTATGTTCATATATATGCCTTGAAATAAAAGTGCAAGCATAAACACACCTATAGATCCAGTTTTTGGCATGCTCATCTGCTGTGCGTTGATTGAAATAAAACTACATTACTCTAGTTTTTTATTTACTTTTCAAAACAAATAAACATAGACACTAAAAAATCTAAATTATGGTCAGACTATGCAAAGTGAATTACATGTTTAGGGACTATCGCCTTTCAAATGAATTAGTTATTATAAATATCCAAAATGTCATTCTGCTAATGCTTTGTTATGTTGGTAACCATTTGAAGGTTTAAAAACCTCCACCAAAAAAAATTCTTATTTTCTTGGTTCAGTTTCCATTTTTTGCATTACAGAGACTTTCTTTCTACTGTGCACTGGGTGTATTGGCAAAAATATTAAAATAACTATCAGGATACTATTGTAGAAATTTATCAGCCACAAATGTATCCATAAAAAACAATGTAACGTTGAGCACTAGCTACCAACCTTCCAAATTCTATGAATATTTTTTGGTAGTGAAGATATTTTTTTAAACCGTAAAGCCACAGGAAAAATATAACTACAAATGGCTGAAACAATCCAACATCAATCAGTGATAGGGTTCACAATAAACAGTATCACAAGAAAGTAATTAACCTATTTTTTTACCAAATTTTCTGCATCCAATATCTTATCTAAAATGTTCAACTGTTATCAAATTGCTCATCGTTAACTCTTGCATCATAGGATTTTTTTAAATTACACATTT
Organism: Desmognathus catahoula; assembly: GCA_034783935.1. NCBI lineage: Eukaryota > Metazoa > Chordata > Amphibia > Caudata > Plethodontidae > Desmognathus > Desmognathus catahoula. The sequence continues at coordinate 6,414 of JAVHNH010000059.1, forward strand.
TTAAGATAATATGTGCTTGTCTAGACTTTTTAAATGTGCACATGCTTTTTGAACTCGACATATTTTTAGTACATATATTTTGGAGAGTTACTGGATATAAAATTACAATGAACATTTTGAAGCCAGAATCCTGGGCTGTTTTGGTAAATCTGCACAAAAAACAAAACACCATATTTAGAGAGAAGAATTCTATTATTGTAATGAGATTTTAACAGGGTTAGAGCAATCCATTTTGCAAGCTAAACATAATTTGACTCCATCATGAATTCCTCATACCTTGGAAATAGAAAATAGAGAAACAGAGAAAGTCAAAATCTACATCACCATCAGAAAACCAAAATTGAAACAGTTAATGAAATATCTGAACTGCCTCCACCAGCAACGCAGAAATATTTGCTAAACAAAGAAGAAGAAGATGGCAATTATTGTCTTCCTGCAGAAACAGTGAGGGGATTCATCCTGCATCTGGTGTGACATCAAAATGCAGATTAAAAAAAAATATAAGGACAACAATTGATTTTTCAAGGACCCACATTGCATTATTTGAAGCATATATCTGCTAATATTCAGAAAAAAACTTTCCCCCAAAGAAATGAGTTCAGGTGTTTTGGTAAACCATTAAGCAGTATTTCTTGATCAGCTAATGGATTCCACAATGAATTGCAAAGAAGAAAATTTCCATTCACAATCACAGTCTATTACAAAGGAAAGGATTTTTCAATTTTTGGAAACATTGCTGGGATTGTGCTACCACAAAAAAAGAAAGCTTGAAGTTTAACTAAACACAACAGTTTTAGATTTCACAAGTATCTTTTGAAAGAAACATTATTTAATATTCAATTGATGAGAAATGTTCAACATCGCAGTTTGATCGCCTGAGCAGTAGAAGCAGCAACATTGGCTCTCTTAGAAGTCAAGGTCTCTAGTGAAGCTTAAGGGAGCAGTGCAGCGCAGAAAACCAGCAGTTTATTTACAAAAAAGGAAAAGTACAGGCGAAGAGGTTTCTCATGTTATCTGCACAGGCAACAGGCAAGATAGACACAAACAAAGAAGTTAATGAAAAGGTTGAAATAGCTGTCACCATCTTTACAGCGGAATTCAAACTATTACCCCATCCAAGGTATGCTAATTGTTCAATTTGGTAATTATATAGCTTTTTGCACCAGTTCTAGCTTGCTTTGAGTTTATAATGTGGGTAATTGCTGCTCTATCAGTTCAGTCAAGTTCAAAACTTTATTTCAAGCAAATTATAGTACATAACACAAATGACAATTTTGATAACTCTTTTTTTAATTATTAAACACCAGTCTCCATCATAGCATGGACATGAACAAGTGATATTGAGGGTGCATATTACATTTATTATATACAAAAAGTTATCAATACATCTTCAAATTGTTGTCACCCCATCCTATAATTTATCAGATTCCGTTTTGTTTGTTATGTTTTGTGTAGCACATAGTAACATATTTTATCAGGCTACATCTAAAAAAAGATACAAACTTCCTACAAACTAAAGTCTATCCCCAACTAAACCGCCATTACACACACATTACATCGTCTGCCAACAATAGCTTACCCCATTTGTCAGTATCTTACAGCCTATATTCAGGTGATATCTCATTCCCAACTTCAGGCAATAGAGGTTTACCTCCCTCCAGTTTGGTGTGGCAGGGATAAGTCACACTAAACTGGAAGGAGGTTTGACCTGTGTTGCCTGAAGCTGGCTGTGATGTGTCACCTGATGAAGGCCATGTCTGTACCTCAGCTCCCCCTTTCAACTGGCAATTCAATTGATCTGCACAACATTCTCTGCGTTGAGCTTAGGTTAAGACAGCTTAAATGAACTTTCAGTTCTGTCCAACATGTTCTAAATAACTTCTGTTCCAATCTTGACCACTAAAAGCAAGTATCCATTAGACATGCAAACAAGAATGAGAAACACTTGTTGGTTTTTGCTTCCTTTCTCATATTAAACCTTCCTAAACCCTTTGCCAGGTGTTGCAGTCAAAACCCCTATCTCTGCCAAGCAAATATCAGGTCTAAAGTGTAGGTCAAGGCACCATCTTCCATTGGCCCATTACACCCTCTGTCACTGTAGACGTTGCTTGCAATATTCCTATTTTTCCAACCATAACGGCTAACCAGCACATACCATATAAAACCCACTAAATCCAACAAGAATATATGGAGTTTACGGGCCAATTTGAGCCAAATCACCTGGGAGTTGGAAAGATCCCGGGCAGTTTTCCTGCGCCGCTGGTGAATGACAGGATTCCATTGCCAAGCCTTGTGACTAAATCGCGAGGGTCGCTGCACAAACTGCGCATACCCATTAATTGTGAATCCGTGTGTAATGCACGCTAATTTGCAATTTAATGAAAATATCAATGAATGATAGTGTGGGGTGTTCACACGCTGTCATTCATTGCCTTTGCTGCGGGTTGGCTGTCTAGTGCCTGTCCCTAGGGGAAAATCGTTCAATATTCATAAAAGTATAACTTTTTCTAGAGCAGGCACACATTATTAAAGAGGAAATACAATTTATAAAAAGTTTACTACTGTGCCATATCTGAGAATTTATAGAAAGCGTGTCTGCATTTTTGTTCCTATAACTTCTCAGAATATATGCAATTTTGCCTGCAATCCCTCGGAACTATATAGCTTCTATGAACCCGCAAAGTAAAGTTATATTGCAATAGAAATACACTAGGACTTATAAAAGATATAGTGTCTTTTTCTATATAAATAAATGTTCTCATATTTCACTTACCTTAGATCTGAACATGGGCATCGTCCTGCAACATCACCATCACTGACCGCTCAGGAATTTGGCCTTCAGACAGTTCCTGCCAATTCCAGGATTCAGAAGCAGCCGAGAAGTGTAATCAGCTCTTTGTTATCAGGTGATGTGAATGCCATGGCCAAAGGTATGGATATTTTGTTAGATTAAACCAGCCTACAGGGAACTAGGGAAAATTCCAGGGGGGCTTGCCCCATGTGTGCCCTTTTTAGACCTGTGCAAGGCCTATGCAGAGAGTGCCTGGATTCCTGATCCCCGGCACCTTTATAGTTCAGCAGTAGGTGTCAATTCAAAAGAATACGTATGTGGCTCTGGGATGCCCCTCGGTGCAGGCCACATCCTTAAGAACAATAAACTTGCAACTGGTGGGTCTTTAGATTTTTTGTGTGTCCCTATTTGTGGAGCCAGTATGCCCCTGTGCCTGAGTAGAGGAAGCCTGAACTGTGTTTGATAGGAACTAGAACAAGCTTGAACTGACAAAATTCCCTTGTAGTAAGCAAGACCCCCAAATGTCTGCCCACCGAGCATGCTCTCAGTGTGTCCCTCAATCAAATCTTTGACAATGTATTTCGCGGGCTCCTTTCAACTGTTGGTGCCGTCCGCAATTCTAATGATACTTAGATACCAAAAATGGGGAGCCCTAGGATTGCAGGCAGTACAGATTTTGTAAGCATGCTGGGTCTTTGGCAACTCTTTTTTAGTTTTCTACCTTATGACACTATTTAGGAAGCCATTGGCAGAAAATGAATGCTTTTAATACTCCACGTGAGGACTTACCTAAGAGAAGTCAGCAGCCAGGGATTCCTTTTCCTGTTAAAGCACCTGTGTAAGGATGCTGTACAGCCTACCCTCCTTTGAAATTAAATGCTGTCTGGCTTGTCTTTTTTGGCTAAGTTGGAAAAGTGTTAAAAGTTGAAGTAATGTGTTTATGCAATCCCACATGCTGGGAGCTTTGACATTTTCACAGTTTGGCAAGTGCCTCCAATTACTTAACCAGCTCTGTAGTGTGCGCTGTAAAACTGTCAAAGCTCTCAGTATTGTAGTTTAAGCAATCATGCATGCAGGTATTTTTGAATTCCAGATAGATTTTTTTTTTAAACGTTTGCAAACTTTTATGTAGGGCAAAGTAGTGTATGGTGCGACAATGTCCCTTTAAAAACTTTATGCGCAATGTATATATGGAAACTAGTTCACTGTAACCTGCCAAACTGCAGAACTATTATAATGCGCATTTATTTGTCTTGCAGGCCCAGTGGAAGCTCTTTGGACGTTGGAGACGCACATCCCAGTTTTTCCTGTGAATCTTATGTTGTATTATTGATACATGATTAAATATTTATTGATTAATTAATGGGTGGTTGTTCATTCATTGGTAATGGGAGCTTTATTGGCATTTGATTATTGGATGTTTGAGTGGATAATGTTAAGATGCAATCATGGGTGTGATCTCCTGACAGCATACGCCATCTTTACACTGACGTGTTAGGGCCCAGATTACAACATCAGTATTAATTCCTTCCATGTGCAGTGCATTATTGTAAACAGGCAGTATGAAGCAGGCATTCTTTACTGCATGCATTATACAGTCAATAATGCATGCAGTAGCCCCTAATACTAAAGTTATGTTGGGCCTCAGTGTTCTTTGACTGATATGAGTCACACTTTCAATGACATTAGTTTACTCTTTCACTTCCTGCTTTTCCCTGGCACCTACTGCTGCCTGGTTATTACATAGCAAAACACTGCTGACATCGCCAGCCTTGTATTTTACTGAAGAAGGCAACTCACAATCAAAACACAAACTGATGATAGGTTTAGGCAGAGACTATAGGCTGGTCAGATAGCACTACGAGTGGAGTACTTGTCTGTCACAGGTTCGAATCCCGGCAGGGCCGACTCAGCCCTTCATCCTTCCGAGGTCGATAAATGGAGTATCCCTCCAGGATCATGCTGTGGAGTAATGATGTCACCGTTATTATCAGCGCTTCGATGCCCGCGGGTTTATAGCACTATATAAGCACCGACCTTCACCTCTAGACGTGTCTTTTAATCATCTGTCTTTAGGGCATACAGATGGAGGGTAGGCCCTCAGGGCCTGCTGCCCTCGAAGGGTTCAATGATTTAATAAAATCAGCAGTAGCATCCTTGTCCAAAATCTAGCCAGAGGAACTAGACTTGATGTCAAAACTACTTGAACATGGGCCATATCAAGAAGACAAAAATGGAATCCAGGAAGTTTCAGGAATATATGGGTCAGGTGCTCTCGAGGATCTTGGGAAAGCAATTGAATGAATTAGTTCCCAAAAAGGTCTAGCTTCGGTAGATGGAGAAAGAGACAAACTCAGAGCTTCCAAGTCGGCTGCATAAAACAGTTTTTTGGACCTAATAAATGCTTTATATTCCCTACGCAGAAGATATATTTGCATGGTGCAATTGGGGTGCTTGGTTTGTTCTAAATTGCTAATACTTTTCCAGAGTTTCCATCTCCTTGTCTTACATTCCCCATCAAACCAATCAATCAACGCCCTTTTCTTCACTTTTAGAGTAAATTATCTAACTTGGTATATGATATATCTTCTCAATCAAGACTTCATCGGAGGTGTAACACTTATCCCAATCTAGAGTGACATTGAAAAATGAATTCAAATCTAGGTTCACTAGCACTTCTTCAAATTGCACAGAGTCACCAAACTCCCAATGTATCCTCAAGGAGTTATAAATCACTACATCATTTCCCATGCCATATAATTTCTAGCGATTCAATTTGTTGAAATTGATCTATCCTAGCAAATAAAAAATCAATATGTGAAGAGGTTCTACCTCTTCATGAAAGTTGGTTCATGACATTTGCTGGGGAACACTCTACTGTTTAGAGGAGCACATGAATGGGAGACAATGATGTCACGCAAGCATAGTTCTACTTTGGAGATGTTGGAATCGACAAATGAGTCTTCAGTGTTCCAATCCGGAAGATCATGATGCAATAATTCGCAATCTGCGTAAAGTACGGGGTTGGCCAGTTTAGCATTACGATCGCCGCTCCAAATAAAAATACCATTGGGGTAGGGTTTAAAAATGTA
>JAVHNH010000060.1:0-12290 GCA_034783935.1 Desmognathus catahoula
CCTGCAGGCAAATAGTTGGAGGCCTACAGGCATGTAGTGATGGGTTGCAGGGGTCGCAGGGCAGCTGCATCTCACCTCTGGCACACTCAGCAGATAGAAGGCAGGCATGGAGCAATGGTGCACCATGCACTGGGGGGCTTCCAGCACCCACAGAGCGGCGGCTCCACATGGCTCCCCTCCTTGAGTCAAAGGCAATTGCTGGCACGGAGCGATGGCTCAACGTGCAGTGGGGCTCCAGGGGACACCATGGAGCAGCAGCTCCAAGCAGCACCCCGCACGAGCACCCGACACTGTGCAGCCGCGCAACCACGGAGCAGCGGCTCCACTTGGTGCACAGTTGGCATCAGAAGCTACAGAGCAGTGGCTCCATGTAGCAAGGCGAAGCTGACTGGGGGTGGGGCAGCCACCGGCATGTGACCACAGAGTGGCAACTCCATGCGGCAGCACGGTTCCGGCACCAGGGCAGCCGGAGGGCCACTGTGCGGCAGCTCCACGTGGCAGAAGAATGGTCTGCACCCGAAGGCAGGGCAAGAGCACAGCGTGGGACATGGCCCGCCTCGTCGCCAGTGTGATGTTCAGCCTATGCAGGTAGGAGGCAGGGCCTACCTCTTGGCAAAGCCAGCAAGGCCTGGGTGCTGCAGCACATAAAGGCAACCAACCAGACACGTTGATATCGAATCTGGGAGAAGCCCGCCCTAGCTGGGGGCATCCCACATCTTTATTTATATACACTCACACGTCATGGCCCATGCGCCATGACGTGTGTGACTCTGCTAACCAAACGAAGATGGACTGTGCTGCTTCGGTATATCGCACCCTGCTCGTAACCTCCAACTGAAAAACATCTTGATTGCCTGTTGCCAAACCTTTACATTTGTGTTGGACCTTCAGTGCAAAGCCCAGAAGTGACGGAAAGAGGACGTCCCTGTTCCCCCTGCCACCAGGTCTCTGGGGGAAGGGGAAAAAGGGGGTCCACAAGGACCGGTGTTGTAACTTGTGGAAACTGCACCTGCAACGATAAGAACAGACAAGGGAGGTAGGTTAGAAATCTAGTGAAGGGTAGGGCACAAGGAGGTCTGAAAGATTGCTGTAGAGAAGTGCACTTACCAATAATATATCCCCCTTGCAGCCTATACCGGGTGCAGTCCAAAGTGTGTGGAAACCAAGGCCAAAGAAACACCTGTACAACAGACTCTGTTATACAATGCACATTCTAACACATGCGCAGGGTGAATCCTGAATAGCACAATAGCCAGGTCCACAAAGGGTCCAGAAAACCCAGAACAATAAACAAGACAATAACAATCCAAGCTGGAGTCCAATGAAGCCAAGCCTAAACCACAGAGCAATGCCAAATCAATTCAGGAACAAAAAGGTCCAGAGCCAAACCGTCCACAGCCAGAGATCAAAGGGAAAACTCAAAGAATAGTCAAAAGCAAGCCAGGTCACTTATCTGAGCAAAGTCCAAACAAGCAAGGTCAGTAGTCACGAAGAACAGCACGGGAGTCCGCTTGTTATTAGCAAGCAAAGCCTGATAGTGAGCGTCTTCCTTATAAGGGCAGGTCAGGGCCCTGAACACAGAAGAAGGACTAACCTGCTCACAGGCCCTATAGCAAGCAATGGACCAATGGCGGCGCCATCTTGAAATGTCTAAGGACTAGTAAACTAAACAAAGGGCAAATGGCTAGGGGCTCGCCGCAACCGGCTACCTGTGCCCCTACCCTACAGCAATCTAGGGCGAAGGCTATAGCGCTGCTGAAATGACCAGGGGGAACGCATGCGCCTCTGCTGCAGAGGTTTGATGGAATCCTGACAGTACCCCCCTCCAAAAACGCCCCCCGCTGGCTTGGGCTTGTCTGGGTGCTTGGCATGAAACGCAGCCTGCAAGCACGGGGCGTGCACATTTTACACAGGTTCCCAGGATCTATCTTCAGGACCATAGCCAACCCAATCAACTAAGTATTGAAGCTTCTCCCGAACTAGTCTGGAATCAAGGATTGAGACCACTTGATATTTGCCTTGGGTGTCAGGGGGAGGTTTAGGATTAACAACATCAGGGCGAGTGGCTGGGTCACAGAACTTGATCTGGGAGATATGAAATACCGGGTGGCACTTAAGAGTCATGGTGAGCCTGAGTCGAACCGCCACTGGAGTAAGAACTGCATCAATAATATAGGGACCAATAAAACGGGGCAGCAGCTTATGACAAGGGGTACCCTTAAAAGGAAGGTTTTTGGTGGACAGCCAAACCTTATCCCCCACCTTGTACTCTGGGTCAGCCCTCCTATGTTTATCGGCCTGTTGTTTCATAGCCGCCTTAGACGCCAGGAAGAGTGATGTAATGACCTGGACCTGTGAAGCAAAGGTCTTAAGGAAGGCGGAGACTTCCGGAACCAAGGAAGCATTGGGAAACCTGGAGGGCAGAAAGCGAGGATGGTAACCCATGAGGGCACAGAAAGGAGTGGTCTTGATAGCTGTATGATACGAATTATTATACAAAAACTCAATGAGGGGCAAGGCCGAGTACCAACTCCTCTCTTCCTTCATGCAAAACACGCGCATATACTGTTCTAGGGTTTGATTGCATCGCTCCGTGGCTCCATCAGTTTGGGGGTGGTAACCAGATGAGTACAACAATTTGGTTCCTAAATGTGTATTAAATTCCTTCCAGAACTTAGCAATAAACTGGGTCCCCCTATCACTCACAATAGAATTTGGAATTCCATGCAGTCTCACAACATAACACAAAAATATATTAGCCAATACTTTAGCTGTAGGTAACTTAGTAAGCCCAACAAAATGAGCCATCTTAGTGAACAAATCCGTTACAACAAAAATCACTGAATAACCATTACTGACAGGTAAATTTGTAATAAAGTCCATGGAGATGTCCTGCCCAGGGCCTGCTGGTACCGTTAATGGTTGCAACAACCCTTGAGGAGCCAAATGGCAAGATTTGATCCTAGCACAAACTGGACATAATTTTACATATTCTATCACTGCTTGTTTCATTTTAATCCACCAGACATACCTTGACAATAATTCCAATGTTTTAATTGGCCCCGGATGACCAGCTAGCGGGGCATCATGACACCAATGTAAAAGCTCCAATTGCTGAGGCAACTTGGGAACCCACAATCTTGCACCCCGAAACAATAGTGCCTCAATTTCTCTATGCATGGATGAATAGGCCAGGAACTTTTCTTTAGCCAAAGAGGAGTAGCTGTCTTTAACTTCTTGAAGAAAGGCTGTCAAAACACATGAAGTAGCCCCAATAATGCGCTTTGCAGAAAGGATAGGAGTTGGCGTGATCTCGGCCTTGTTTTCCTCAGAGTATTGTCTGGATAAGGCATCTGCTCTGGCATTACAATTACCCGGTTTGTACGTGATGATATAATCAAATAGAGAGAAAAACATGACCATCTCGCTTGTCTGCCATTCTGGCACGTAAGGTTTTTTAGAAATTCCAGATTCTTATGATCTTTATAGATGGTAATAGGATGACCAGCACCCTCTAGGTAATGCCTCCATTGTTCTAATGCCTCCTTGATTGCTAACAACTCCCTCTCATAAATGGTGTAATTTCTTTTTGCTTGGCTTAATTTTCGTGAGTAATAAGCAATAGGTTGGGTTTCTTGTTTGTCATTCTTTTGTGAAAGTACTGCTCATAGAGCATTTGAGGAGGCATCTGCCTCCACAATAAATGGACTTGTGAAATCTGGATGAATAAGGACTGGTGCCTTGGTAAATTCCGTCTTAAGTAGCTCAAATGCCGCTTGCTGTTCATTAGACCATTGGAAATTTTTATTTTTTAGGATTTGGGCTAAGGGTAGTACAATGTCTGAATAAGCTTGGATATATTGTCTGTAAAAATTTGCGAATCCCAAGAACCTTTGGACTTCCTTGACATTACGAGGTGCCTCTCAATTAACTATAGCCTGGACTTTAATGGGATCCATTTCCCTGCCGTTATGCGAAATCAAATACCCTAAGAAGGGGACTTGCTCTATAAAAAATAGACATTTAGACTCCTTGGCATGCAGTCTATTGTCTAGGAGCCGTTCCAGTACCAAACGGATGTGTAATTGGTGTTCGTGTTCAGTATGTGAAAAAAATCAGGATATCGTCTAGATAGATAATCATAAAGGTGTTCCGCATATCCTTAAAAACATCATTAACGGACCACTAGGGGGCGCCGGGAAAGATGGCAGACTAAGTGACAGCTCCTCTCCCCCATGAATGTCTCGCCACACACTGAGCCAGATATAGGTAGCCGCGGACAGCGAAAACGGTGGGATCCGACGTTGGAATGCCCCGGGAACGAGAGGGCTGAATTAGAGCACCGCACCCCCGGGAGCGACAAAGCACCAGCGATGTGAGTGAAGGGCCGCAGAGGAAGAGACGCGGGAAGACTGAGGCGGTGGACGGAGACGAGGCGGGAAGCGCCCCGAGAGACGCGGTGGGGGAGGCGGCTGCGTGAAGACGGCACGCGGGTGTCACTCACACCCCGCGTAGGAAACACCAGAGCCGCGACTGCATACTCGGGAGCTTCGGAGCTGATCTGAGGTGTAAGGAGGGGTGATCCGTGGAGGGGGGGGCAAGAAAACCGGACTTTGCCCGCACTGTGGGCGGAGGATCCCACCGGCTCTTGTCACGATCGCCACACGAGCATCCGGCTCCGCTCTATTGTGGGCTTGCACGGCGCCCCCCCGTCGCCTCTTGCCCCCCCATGCTGGCCTCCACATTCCCCTGCTGGATTGTGAGATTGACCGCCATCTTAGGAGCCGGAGCACAACGGATTGCTAGCAAAGCGCTCTAGCATATGTGACTGCAGGTGCCTAATTCAGCAATAAGAAAACGCCCTGAATCAGGTCTCCAGTGAAAACGATAAGACTCCCTCCCCCCCCTAACAACAGCATTGGGGTCCTTTGCTTCGTGGCATTCCCCGCAGGGGGACCTATCGTCCTGAACACACACACCTCGATAAGCTCCACAAGAAATCCAAGGTATCTTGAAAGCAGTTGGGGTACATCCCAGAAATAGCTGGGCACCTTCTGGGCATCCAGTTTCCTGGTGCTGAGTGAAATAACTGGAGGAAGACGGTTGATGCGATACAGGGAGTCTTGCACAATAGAGCTCATCCCAACGCGCTGAATGCCACTCTTCAACAAAAGGAACAGCACAGTGACGCCTCTGCGTAGAGGGCCTAGAGGGAACGTATTGGTGGAAAAGGAGCTAGAAGGTCTATCTTTAAGGGACAAAATGGCGTCAAAATCATCGCCGTCACCAGATGATGAATGGAGTGGTCCGCTGACCAAAAGAGACATTGGAATGCTCAATAAAAACATACTGGCATTAAAAGATGACTTCACAAGCTTGTTGCGCACTGAAATGGCGGCGCTACGTGAGGAAATACACACAGATGTAAAACAACTAAGGGACACTGTGACGGAGATGGAGTCCAGACTGGTAAGAGTGGAAGAGAGACAATCAGATAACCGAAATGAAAGAGGTACTGATAGAGAGGCCATCCAAACGATGCAAAGCTCTCTGCTGTCCCTGGAACTCAAATGTGAAGATTTGGAGAATCGATCTCGCCGATACAACATCCGTATTAAAGACCTGAAGGAAGGGGCAGAAGGTGATAACCTGGAGGGAGCGGTGAGTGAACTCCTAGACACGTTGGGTTGCACAGCGATAAAGGAGAAGTTTCAGCTAGACCTAGCCCACAGGGTTTGGACACCAGCGCAGGGGAGAGGAGGAAGGCCTAGAGACATCTTAATCAAGCCACATGAATACAGGCACAAAGAACTGATTCTCCAAGCAGCACGGAAACAAGAATCTTGGGAGTGGAGAGGGTCCAAAGTGGCAATCTTCCAAGATATAGCACCGACGACACTGGCTAGGAGAAGAGAATGGAAACCCATCACCGAAGCACTGCGGAAGGCAGGAGTGAAATACAGGTGGCTTCATCCATTTGGGCTGACCTTTGATACCTACACTATCCGCACGTTTGAGGAAGGGGCCAAAGCAATTGAAGAGAAACTGGAGATAAGAGTGGAGAAAGCACAGCGAGAGGAGGTGAGAGCAGGGGGCGGAGGACGAGGTGCGCAGAGGAGGAGAGGACGCTCACGTTCGAGAGAGCGGGTGGAACGGCTAGCGGAAGATCCTTGAGCGAGAACGATTTTTGAAACAGGAAGATCATATGGGAACTGCCAGCCCAAGATAAAGTGGGGAACTCTGCTTTGTCCAAATTACCAAACTGGGGAATGAAAGAGAAAGTTACTCACAACAGTGACTCACACGACGACAGATGTATCTTTTAACGCTGTGTGATCTGAGGGTTGGCTCATAATGCTATGTTCCGGCTGTTTTTCTGCAGATCACACGATGGAAGTATTACCTATTTTTGAGATAAAGGCGACAACGGAGGCGAGACAGGAAGGGGGAGACAGTAGGTCTCCAAAGTTACCTGAGAGGATTATCAAGTGCCAGTCTTCATTGCGAAGATCTGGGTCCCCTCATCAGGAATTGTTATTTGGTTTGTAAAAGTTGAGGTTTTTGTGTATTGTTTGTTGAATTTTGGAAAGCGTGAGGAGAGAGTGAGAGTGAGATAGAAAACAGGGAGACGGTAGGTCTCCACAGCTATTTGTAAGAATAATTATTTGCCTATTTTCATTGTGAAAGTCAAGATTTTATAACAGGTTTTTTATAAGTGTTGTTGGTGTTGGGGGGAAAGAGTGTGGAGGGGTCAGTGAGGGGAGGGGTGTGGTGAAAACAGAGAAGTGAAGGGTATTGAGGGTGTTAAACCCAGAAGGGTGAAGGTGTGAGAACGATGCGTCTCCTTACGTATAACGTGAGAGGGCTTAACAGCCCAGTTCATAGAAAATTGTTATTGACCCATCTAAATGCAAAAGTTGAAAACGTGGTTTTTTTACAAGAAACACACTTAAATGGTCAGGACATGCATAGACTGAAAAGTCCTAAATACCCTATGCAGTTCCACTCGCAAGCCAGGAAGAAAAAAGGAGGCGTAGCTATTTTAATTCACAGATCTATAGATTTTTGTATGGATGAATGTTTAAAGGATGCAGATGGAAGATATATCATGGTGAGGGGTACGTTGGATGGCAAGCTGATCACACTGGCCTCAATTTATGTACCAAATGCGGGGCAGAACAAATTTATTCATGAATTTTTGTTGGAACTCACACAATTTGCACGAGGGGAGGTAATTGTGGCAGGAGACTGGAACATTGTTCACGATCCTAAACTGGATAGATCAGGGATCACCCTACACAATACAACGACACTTTCCAAAAGTGTTAAAAACTGTTTCGCAAACTTGGGCCTAATAGATGTATGGAGAGAAAAACACCCCACTTTCAGAGATTACACTTGCCAGTCAGTGGCACATAAGACTTACTCACGCATTGACGCAATTTACATGTCTGCCAATTTAACACAAGCGGTACAAGACACAGCTATTGAAATTGGGGTTATGTCCGATCACTCACCATTATTTGTAGAGATGCGAGAGTTCTGGACAGCAAGGGATGGGGAGGAGAGAACATGGCGCTTTGATACGCAACTACTTAACGATCCTAAAGCAGAAGCAGAATTAGCGGAGGCGATCCAATCGTACTTTGCACTTAATGACACAAACGACTTAACCATACAGACAATTTGGGATGCTTTTAAGGCGGTGGCACGTGGGGAGTGTATAGGGATAGGCTCAAGGTTAAAGAAGAGGAGAGAGGTGGCTGAACGGGAGCTGAAGAATGAGATAAGTGAATTGCAGAGGCAACACAAAGAGAAAGCCTCACGCTCAATATACCGCAAACTAACTCATGCTAGGGGCCAGCTGAAGGCTTTACTTACATCTAAAACTGAGAGGGCACTCCTTTATATTAAGCAAGGCTATTACGAGGGTAGCAATAAAGCTGGGAAGCTCCTAGCACACTCGATCAAAGCAAAACAGACTAAGAGCAAAATAGAGAAGATCAAAACGCAGAGTGGAGAAGAGATCAAAAATGACAAGGGGAAAAGGGAGGAATTTGTACGGTTTTTTGAAGAACTGTATAGAGGAGAAGACAGGTCAGAGGCCACACAGGCGGAGTATTTGGCTGCAATTAAATTACCACAACTCAGTGAGAATCAGAGAGAGGCGATGGAAGGGGAAATTCAGGAAAGCGAAATAAGAGAAGCGATCAGGGACCTAAAATTGCATAAGAGCCCGGGGCCAGATGGGCTGACAGCATCATTTTATAAGAACTATGCTACCCTATTAACTCCATACCTGCAAAGATTGTTTAATAATATGAGGCAGACGGGACTGATAGCGCCATCAATGGCAGAGGCAAGAATATCTCTGATCCCGAAACCCGGGAAGGACGCCACTGAGTGTGCATCCTACCGCCCCATCTCCCTCCTAAATATCGATGTAAAACTATTCACGAAGATCCTAGCGAGACGTATGGAAGCGTTCATGCCATCTCTAATAGACCCTGACCAAGTGGGATTTATAAAAGCTAGGAATGCCTTCGATAACACGAGGCGCATCTCCTTACTCACAGATATTTTGCGCAAATCTGGGAAACCAGGCCTCCTACTAGCAATTGATGCTGAGAAAGTATTTGACCGAGTTGACTGGGCCTTTCTAGAACAGGTTTTGGTGAAATTTGGCTTTGGGCCGTTTATGAGGGAAATGATTTTGTCCAGTTACAGGAGACCGGAAGCGAGAGTGGTGGTGAACGGTGGGACCTCCAGATCTTTTAAAGTACTAAGATGCACAAGACAGGGGTGCCCGCTCTCGCCACTGCTTTTCGCCCTTTACATGGAACCCCTAGCCCAAGCGATTAGAATGAACAATGGGATAAAAGGAGTACAGTCAGGCCCTGATAATTTTAAGATCACTCTCTTCACAGACAACGTGATACTGTCTTTGGAAAACCCTCCTCAGTCACTTCAAGAAGTAGAGAAGGAGCTGAAGAGATTTGGGGAAGTGTCTGGCTTCAAGGCTAACATGGGCAAATCCGAAATACTCAATATCTCAATGCCCCCAGAGATGTGCATGACTCTGAGAACAACCTCTGACTTCAGGTGGACCCACACCAAGATAAAATATCTGGGCATCCAAATCACAGCGGACTCCAGAGACCTATACAGGTGTAACTACCCAAAGTTGTACGATGAGATTAACAAAGACCTTCATAGATGGTCACGTACACATATATCCTGGATAGGGAGGCTGAATGCATTCAAGATGAGCACACTACCAAAATTGCTATACGCCTTTCAGACTGTTCCATGCAAAGTGCCCAAACCTGACCTTGTGGCACTCCAAAAGAGGGTCATGGTATTCATCTGGGGCAAAAAACACCCACGAATCTCGAAAACAATGATGCTCAAAACTAAAGAAGAGGGTGGCCTGGGGTGCCCTGACATCCTAAGATACTACTACGCTACCAACCTGAGAATGATGAGGGAATGGCTCCTAGTAGACACGGAGAAAAATTGGGTATTCCTGGAACAGGACGGGCTGAAGGTGGATATATGGGCACAACCCTGGCTGAGGAGTAACATGCGAACCAAAAGAATAGGGGACTCAACTTCGGCAGGGGTAATTCTAGAAGCCTGGGAAGCTACCAATGAGAAATGTGGGCTGACGACCTTCCCCTCACCCTTCACCCCCATACATAGTAATCCGGAATTCCCGCCTGCATGGGGATCACCAATATTTAGCAGACTCAAAGACAGAAGGTGCACGACTGTGGGGGATATGTTTGAGGGGGGCGTCCTAAGTCTTTCACAACATGCCAGGTAAACTATGGATTAGCCCCAACGGATAGATTTGCTTACAGTCAGTTGCGTCACTATATACTTCAGAAAGAGATACGAAAAGGAGCGACCAGAGGTCTCACAAAATTCGAAACACTGCTTTGCACTCAAGAGGGAGAGACAAGATTAATCTCAAAGATTTATAAGATGTTGGTAGGGCTGCACGCAGGGTTGAATGTGGAACCTAGAGAAAGGTGGGGTAAAGAGTTAGGGAGCGAGATAGAGGAGGAAGAAAGCAATACACGGAGTATGCAAATCACTGCCAGCAAAAGAATCCATGTGGAAAGTGCTGATGCGATGGTACCTAACCCCAAAACACCTACACACTATTGGAGTGAGAGATAATGACAAATGCTGGAGAGGCTGTGGGGGGGAGGGGACTCTGCTGCACATGATATGGGACTGTCCAAAACTTCAGGGCTTCTGGAAAGAGGTGACAGGGGTAGTAGGCGAAATTACACACTCGAGCCCTATAGATGACCCCAGGGAGACTATCTTGGGAATGCAGATAAGCGAAAGCGAAGGAGTGGGGGAACCCCCGCGAGCCCTACAGATGACCCTCTTTATAGCAGCGAAGCAAGTCATCGCAGCCAAATGGAAAGCGGCAGAAATTCCCACCATACATGATTGGTGGAGTAAAATATGGTTTCTACTGGCAATGGATAAGATAGGTCATGGGGTAGAAGGGAAAATCCGAAATTTCCATAAGAAATGGGCTTTGATGTATGACTACCTTGAGAGCAAAAAATTCCAGATCAGATGCCCGCTGAGTTACAGGGCTCTTAATCTCGAGGTGACTTGAAGAATTAGAGTGAAGGGATTCCGCAGAGGAGAGGCTGTGGGTGCTGTTACTGAGTGAGCATGGATAATGGTAGGACTGGGTGTCGATATTTGACTATGCGTGCCTGCTCGAATGTTATTCTATGGCCTTGCTGACCCAGCAGTGCGCAGATAGAAACTCCAGTTTTGCAAGATATATGATATAGCCCCCCGATGTGCAGTTGTAAATACGAGAACTGAAACTGTGGTAACAGACATTGTAACAAACTTTTGGAGAAGGAAATGAATGGTAAAAGTGAACGAACACCACACCCTTACCACCCTCATATTAACTGTTGGATATATGATTATTTTTGGAATGTGTTTATTTTGACAGACTTGGGTATTATTTTTATGTTGTATTGTTGTTTTGTTGTTTATATTTGTGATTCATTTAATAAAATACAAGTTATATAAAAAAAACATCATTAACGAAGTGCTGGAAGTATGCCGGGGCATTACACAACCCAAAGGGCATAACTAAGTATTCATAATGGCCATGGGCCGTTCTAAATGCGGTTTTCCACTCATCGCCCTCCCTCATCCTGATCAAGTTGTAAGCCCCTCTAAGGTCAATTTTAGAAAACCAGCTAGCATTTTGAATATTATCTAATAGGACGGGGATTAATGGCAGCGGATACTTATTCTTAATAGTAATCAGGTTAAGTACACGATAATCTATACACGGCCTCAACTCCTCACAGTCTTTTTTGGGGACGAAAAACAAAGGGGCCCCTGCAGGGGAGGAGGACGGCCTAATAAATCCTTTCTGTAGATTATCCTTAAGGTATTCTTTCAGGATACCGTCTTCCTTTGGGGATAAGGGATAAATTCTTCCACAAGGGATACTAGCATCCGGCAGAAGATTAATTTGACAGTCATACTCCCTATGGGGGCGGAGTAAGTCAGCCTCCTTCTTATCAAAAACCGTAATTAAATCTGGGTATCTCTCTGCTATTATGGAAGTGGTGGTGTTTACGTAGAGGGGTGTCTTTTTGTGGAATCTGATGGTTTTTGTAGCCCAGTTAATAATAGGGTTCCATTTTACAAGCCAAGGCATCCCTAGGATGACTTTGAAAGTAGGGGTGTTAATGATGTCGAATTGCTCCACCTGGCTTACATCCTGGAAGGTGACTAGTAAGGGCACAGTGTTATCCTCAATACGGCCAGAATTAAGAGGGGTATCATCTACAGACATGGCCTCCTCTGGTACTCGTCGTTTCCGTATGGGGATCTTATGGGTGGTTTGAAATACCCTATCAATGTAATTACCATTGGCCCCACAATCCACTAATGCCTTCGTGTGAATCTCCAGTCTACCCACTATAGTAAGGACAATGTCGATATATAAATGAGGCGCAGATGGAGCATCACTGCCCAGAGAACCCACAAACCGAGGATTAGTCCTAGCTACATCCGGGGAGTCTCCTCGTACACTCACCGGGCGCTTGGTTTTTCCCGGAACCAAGGGACAACGGGACACAATATGACTAGCATCCCCGCAGTAAAAGCATAATCTATCCCTCCATCTCCGCTCCTTCTCTTGTTCAGATATAGGTCCCTGAATACTATCTAACTGCATGGGTTCAACGTTATCATTATCCTTGCTTATAGGGGGCACATATCTGGGA